>JADRCD010101321.1:0-15441 GCA_019843815.1 Montemys delectorum | reverse complement strand
AAAAAAAAAAAAAAAGTTCTTTCTCTTTAAAAGATATTTTTGAAAAAAAAAATCAATAGAACATGGAAAGGGCTGCTTGGCGACTTTTTAAGGTACAGGGTCTTTCACTGAGATGGCAGATGGCAGACATGAACCCCAAACAGTGTGTGCACACCCTCAGCACTCGCTGGAGCCTGTTCTCTCCTCAGGTTCCAAAAGAAAACAGAATAACACACCAACCTCGAAAATAAACAGTGGCCCATCCTCAAAAGGAAATTGGGCAGTGGGCCTAAAATAATGTTTGCCTAACTCAACGTTCCCCTCGTTGGGATTTTATTTTGCTTGTGTAGGCTAAGCAAGGACAGAAAGCGACTTGTTCCTTGTGGAGTCTCCCTGAATTTGTTTGGTCTTAGGACTTAGGATTTGTGTTCGGAAAAGACATGGGTTAAATAAGGCGGGGCTGATAAGCACTGTACGTATGTACAGTCGGTGTGCTGGGTGACTTTGTAGACAGCCAGCACAAGTGAAGCTTAGAATCATGTGATGAGAAGCCCCTGGCCTCTGGAAGCGCTTGTAGTTGTAGTTTGGCCCCTGTCTGTGTGTTGTAAACACTGAAGCTGCTTTCCTCACCACTGAACCTGGCATTTTGACTTTTGCCCCAACGAAGTTCCCGATACACTGGATACGATTGAGGTAGCTTTGTGTCATCACTCTCTTTACATCTTTCACAATAAAAGAATGTGTTTCAACACCCAAGCCCACCCGCTGAGGCCCAAGCCCACCTCCCATGGCCGAGTCTACCTCCCGAGGCCTTCCACTATGCTGTCACACCTTCAAATGTTGTTCCCAATTATTCATCCCCATGTGCTCCCCAGTCAACAGCAATGTTCCCTCCCCTTCCCAGTATGGTGAACTTCCATCTATATGTCAAAGCCCCACACAACCACTTTCGTCTTCTTTCTTGCAAGATTTGGTTATACTCACCATCATCCTGGCCTGGAATGTCTCACATGTTCAAGTACATTGCCTGAAACGTGGTCACTTTTGTTGTCTATTTATACTTAGAGATGACAAGGTCCTTAAGTGCAGGGTATGCTTGCTTCTCTGATGTCTTTCAATTTTGTATATACAAGGATAGGGCAAGGTTCCAAGCAGCAATCTGCATGTGAACCAGAGATTCACAGAAGTGATAGAGCAGTGGAAAGGTCACAGGTGGATGTGATAGGATGCCTTTCATCCCTCCGTCATCCTCCCGCACTAAGTGAGCAGCATACCATTCTGTTGGGTACCAGATACATCCTTCACAGTACACTGTGGGCAGAGGTATTATTTCTTTTTGATTTGCTCATATTATAGTCAGGAGCAAGCTTTTGTAAATGCCTTGTGTGCTTTTTGAAAAATGTGTGTTCTTTGAATTATTGGGTACAAAATCCCGTTCCTATAACTGCATCTATTCACCCGTTTTTTGCAAATACGTGTTGAACTCATTATAATGGTGGAATTGTCAACTTTTCCTTATAAATCTTCCCATGTTTACTTTAGAGTTTTGAAATTGTGTTGTCATGATCGTGTAAGCTCAAAGTGGTTACATTCTTAGGCTGTTTTCATTGCTTAACATGCAAATAGGTGTATCTGACTTGTCAGGTTCGCTTGGTCAGCTGGCATTCATGAGGTGCATCTTTTTGGTTCTGATATCTCTCTTGATATTGTGTTTTGAGAGTGTTCCTTGTAAATATTCGTTAACTGGCATCTACAAATCTTTTTTTCTTGAGTGTGGTCATTAGAGAACTATAGATATTTTACAGATACTCACTGGTTGTATTGCTTTTTCTCTTTTCTTACTTTTCATCACTGTGGTCGAATCTGTGTGTCGTTTGTCCCCGTGTGTATTTTTTCTTAATATATAGATTCTGTGCCTTTATTCTATGTGCTCATAAAAACCACTGTGTGTATGTGATTAGTTAGAACATCCTTCAGTTAATAAATAGCTCTTTTTATATCTCCTAAACTGCAAGACTCGTGAATGCCTTGGCTTTGTCCCACGTTCAGTCCTTTTTATCTCCCACCCTATTCTGGAATCAATAAAATGGTTCCTCTTCCTGCTGATGTCTCATGCAGGTAGAACTGAGGGGCTGGCCCATTTTCTTCCCCTCACTCACCGATGCATCCTGGCTAGTGCTCCTTTTTCTGGTTCCTGCCCCACACAGAAGCATATCCTTTATTTCTTTGCATGAGGCTTGAAAATCCTCATTGTCTATCAAAGTATCAATTTACCCTTCTCTATAATCAATCGGGTATGAAAGTTAGGCTCACGATGTGATGGAGTTATACTATGATCTGTAATCTCATATTTCATGAAGAAAGCATCCATCTTCACCCTAATCGCTATCCCTTTCCATGGAAGTGGTTTGGCTGTTGCTCTATCTTCAGGTCTCAGGTTTGAGCAGCATCGCCATGATCTGTGTTGAGACAGATTGTTTTTATTTACTTTAAGACTCATTTCACTTTTCTCAATATGATGTTTCTGGGACTTTTATTGAGTCTGGAAAGTTTTAAATGTTCTTCCCTTCCAGTACTGCATCCGTTCGTTCCCAGTACCCCACCTTCTCTCAGCTTCTCAGGCTCTTTATGCCTCTGTGTTCATTGCCCTGTTCTGCACCTGCAGTGACTTGTACCAATCCTATTGACACGTCACCTTACCCCAGTGACTTCTACCTTTTAAAAATATTGTCTCTTGAGCCCACAACTCCCTTGTACTGTCCTCCTTCCCTGGATAAAATCATAGCCAAGCTTCTTCCTATAGTAGTGGGGACCAAAACTAAGACCTCGTGCACACTAAGCTGCCACTGGGCTACATTCTGAGCCTTCTTTCACCTTTTATATTTTAGTTCTTCTATGCTTTTTGGCTTTATATTACAATTTCCTTTATTGAGAAATTACATGCATAAAATGGAATGCGATCATATAGACCCCTTCCCAGGGAGTTATTGGCAGTTGGAAACTATTGGAAGTGGGAAAAAATCTTTTTGGAGGGTGTGGCCCCTGGTAGATTTCCTATACTCCAGCCATGGCTCTGTACCCATGCACGTGTGGGCAGAACTAACTGGATGGGGAGTGGCTTTTCTTTTGTTTTTAGAGATGGTCTTGCTGTTGCCCAGTGAACTTTGACCTTTGAGTTCTCCTCCTTCAGTCGCCATGAGCCACCAGGCCTAGCTAGCCAGGCTCCATCAGGCCTGGCTAGCCAAACTCCTTTACAGATGTTTCCAATATTTTCCTATGGTTCTTGGTTTCCCACTTATTCTTCAGCTCAGACTGAACCCTTAGACCTGGGCTAAGTCGCCAAAGAGACTATTCCTGACAAGGTTTCCAGTGTCTTCCCTGTACCTAAGTCAGCATCTAGTACCCACCCCCCCAATTGGGCATCTTACCAGCATTCAACCTGGTAGCCCACACTTTTCCTAAAACACTCTCCATCTGCTGGCTCTGAAAGGCCTTATTCTCTTGGTCATCTCTAAGCAGTGGGGAATGGAGGGCTGGTCACAAGCTCTCTCTTTTTGCTTCCTGCTTTCTGCTCTCTTTCCCTAATTCTTTTTAATCCATTTATTTGTCCAACACCACCTATTTTTTCTGCCATGGTTACATGCATCTCTACAGCCCCCACTCCTCCTAAGCAATCAACTTCAGGTGGCTTCCTGCTTGAACTAACACGTTGGCATCAGAACATTATCATTAGCCAAAGCCAACCCCTACACTTCTCCCCACAAGAGTATCTGCCCCACCCCAACAAATGGTATCACCATTCACCATCCAAAGGGGGAAACCAGGGATCATGCCCTCTCTTCAAGACCCATGTGCATTCTACTTCCCTGTACCTAAATCAACATCTAGTATTGCACGGGCTGTACAAATTCTATCTTGAAAACAGACCTAATGTGGGCCCTTACCATCTCTCCTGCCAGTATCTGCTTTGAGCCTCTCTCATTCCTCAAGTAGACTACTAAGTAGTTCCCAAGCCTGTTCCACTACAGACAGACCCCATCTCACCCACGCTCTACACAGGTTCAGAATAATCTCTTGAAAGCAGTCACTTCTCTACTTCTAGTCCTCTGGGAGTGCCTTGTTGAGCCCACTCCAAATCCATATCACAAAGGAAGTGTGAGATGCCCCCTGTGGGTTTCCTTTTCCTGTCTCCCCCTATATCTCCCAGTCCTCTCTCCTTCTCTCTGTTCTAGTCACACCAGTCTTGGCTTGCCTAGTCACGCCAAGCTCTTTTGTTCCTGCTCCAGTGTCCCCTGTCCTTCCTCTACAAAGCCAGCTATTCTTCTCCCTGTTACCCTTCCAGGACCATCCAGGAAAGTGCCCCTCCCCATTCTCCCTATAGGAGCGGCCCCACCTTTCTTCTGTAACCTCCTTTCATACTATTTCTCTTGTATCTGATACATTAATTTTGCCTTATGGTGCAACTTCAACCGAATATTAATAATCAACGTTACTGCCAAAATTGACTGACTCCTTTTGCACTTTTCTAGTAAAACATTAATGGTTGTTGAGCTCAGAAAGTGTTCAGCTCTCGGTGGCTCATTTTCCTCAAGGGTTCTCGTAGTCTGGAGTTCTGTGTCAGTGGGCCTAGAAATGAGTCAGGGCACTGGCCTCTGAAAATGCAAGTGCCTCATGGATTCTCTGCATTCCTGCAACGAATGCTTTGTCGTGGGGTAGGGTCATACCCGAACAGAACACTTCTCCATTTAGCTTCCAAGAGCAGAGGAGGTAGGGCACATTCAGGGTGGTATGTCCATAGACAAACTTCTCCATTTAAGTGAAAGCCATTTTTGAGACCAGTGTCACCATTTTTTTCAGCACAGAAACAATGTCCTGGGCAACTCAATGAGCTAGCATCCTAAAAAGGCAATTATAACGTAGTTTTACTGCACAGCTATGTGGCCATAGGCGCTCCTTCACAGTCATCACTATGCTTTCTCTTATTCTTGCCATTCAGCCTTGCATTCCATTGGAAGGCAGATGTGGCTTGCCATCCTGTAGACATGGTTGCCGGCCTGTGTAGATGAACAAAGAAATTGATGGGCTGCTCCTGAATCGATGGGCTGCTGCTGCTTTGGAGGTCTCAGGTCGGCAGCTTCTCCTCAGGGAGCACTGACCTTGCCAAACTGTGAATGTATTTGTTACATTGATTTGTTTGTTTGTTAACTAAAAGTAGTGTTTCTTGAAAGTGATAGTACATTGGCCTTCTGGCTTGTTAAAAAATTAATACTGTCTGCCTTATCTTTCCTGTTGATTGCAGTTTAAAGAAGGTTTGAATGGACTTCGTAGCAACCCAGTCCAGCACCTTCTCACATAGATTCATGTCCTCCTCAGGACGCTGTGGGTTTTGGCTCATCTTGGCCAGGGTCTATAGCAATGACTCCCCTACTTCTGCTTTCGAATTCCCTCAGTGCTGGAGAACAGTTTTGCTTTCTGTTGAGCTGTGCCATTCCATGCTCTGCTGTGCCATTCCATGCTCTGCTGTGCTGAGCTCTGCTACACCATGCTGACTCATGGGTTAATGCATGATCCCACACCTGAGTAATCTAAGATAAGACCATTCATATCATTTGGAAGATTTAACAGCTGACTGAGACGCTGGCCAGCCAGGAGAACCTTCCAATTTGCTCACCTGAAGGCCATGGCAGAGCTGGCTAACTATAGCTTCTGCCCCTAGGGAAAGCCACCCCACGGGCTCATAAGCCTGAAGTTTTAGCCAACTCCTTTACTTTTTTAAATGACTTTTCCTGGAAGTGGCCCAAAGCCTTGAAACCTTTTAATTATCCTCTAACCATGGCTTATTTCTATCTGGCTGGAAATTCTACACCTAGATGGAGCAACTTCAGTAATAGTACACAGTAATTGAGTTCTGCCCGAAACAACTTGCTGAGCTAAATGCAGGATGGAGTAACCTAGCAGCCAGCTTAGGCTATCTTGGGTCTGCACTCCCAGAGCCTCCTTGGAGTGTGACCTTCACCCATGGCTGAGAATGTCTGTAATCTCATTGTTCCCCTACCTTCGGCTCTGGCCAGAGGATGGTAGATCCATGGAGAATTTCAAAGATCAAAGCCTGTCTTTGTCTCTTCCAGAGCAGTTAATCACTCTGCCTCACTGGATGGAAGAGCCCAGTGACAGAGTGTTGCTGCTGGGGCTCCTGTCCGTCCATTTCATGTTTGATGCCTCCAGGTGACTGAACCTTCTTTACTCTCTTTGGCTTGCAGGTGCATACATTCCGGGGCCCACACTGGTGTGAATACTGTGCCAATTTTATGTGGGGGCTCATCGCCCAAGGAGTCCGGTGTTCAGGTAAGCACCAACTGTCCTCTTCTGGTTATATATCAAGTACAACCTTGTTTAATGGTAAGCATCCTTCAGAGCTAGGGACTGTACTCAGAAGAGCTCAAAAATTCAGCTTTCTTAAGGGCCCAGCGCCTCTCTCTGCTTACTGGGGACACCATTCTAAGTGTCTACAAGACTGAAACAGATCTTATGTTCATTCAAGGATGAAAAAAAAAAAAAACACCAAAGAAATACACTTTTTTAAAAAATCTTTTTCAGACAGGGTTTCTCTGTATAGCCCTGGCTGTCCTGGAACTCACTCTGTAGACCAGGCTGGCCTTGAACTCAGAAATCTTCCTGCTTCTGCCTCCCAAGTGCTGGGATTAAAGGCATGCGCCACCACCACCTGGCTAGAAATACACTTCTTTAAAATAGACCTGCCTCTCCTAATGGGCAGTAGCCCTTAAGAGGAAAGGGTTTAAATAGATTCTAATGGAATTGCATAGACTTCTACAATGCTGCACCTTATTCCCACCCCACTTTACTATAGCAGATGGGACATAAAAACAGAAGAACATGGGTGAGCATGGTGAGCGTGTGCCACAAACACGAGGCATTTCTCTTTACTGTGCCCCGAAGCCTCACCAAAATATCCAAAGGGGTATATGGTTATCTCCTATTGAATGAACTGGAGATGGAGCCTTAGGGGTGATGGCTAATTGCCAGATGATGAAACGCAAATTTAAAAGCAGCTGGAATCCAGAACTCACATTCAGTACTTTGTCAACAGTGAAACCACCTCCCTTCCTTTTAAAATTAATGTTCTTCTTCATTGAGAATTTTATTCAATATATTTTGATCACACTCATTTGATTTCATATACTTCAAAGTAGTTTGAACCCCTGCACATTTTCCACCTCGAATTGGACGCATACTCCCAACTGCAAATACCCTGGACCGAATCTTCTTTAAGGCATGCAAAACAAAATGCGAAGGGTTGCCAAAGCGACCTGCCAGCTGAGCTTCCTCGCTCTCCCTGCCATGCTTTTCCTGGCACACACTGGTGCTGAGGGCAAGAACAGCTGCCGCTGGTGTGGACTTGGGATGCCACAGCCCCTGTGGCTGCTTGCCTCCTTTCCAGGCCGTGGCAAATAGAATCAGCTGAGAGCTCCCACTGAAGAGTTCCACTTTCCCATCTTGCCTACTTAGTTCATGGGGGTCACATATCCTCTGGGTCCCTTTCTGCCCGGAAGGTGCTTTCTTAGCTCCCATTCTAGAAGCACAGCAACACCCACTCAGTGCCTAACTGGTGTGTGAGTAATTCCAGCTTTCCATCCTGGGTCCCAAGGCAAGCCCAGCACAGAAGCAGTCTCTCCAGGATGTTCCAAGGCGCTGCTGAACACAGAACAAACAGACCTGTGAGCTTCACAAAGTGCCCTACAGCTCAAACCCCGGGTGTACTGGTCAACCTCCTGCATTGCTCTGTGGTTGTGAGTTTGGTCTCTCTAGATTATACCTACCAAAAATATCCCTTGTCACCAATATTATCCAGCTTCAGCAAGAAATTAGTCCAAAGTCAATATTATGGAAACAGAACTCTGGGCTCCAGTTAGCTGTCATCAGCAACTTTCTCTAGGATGGAAGGGCTCTGAAATTTTTGTATTTCTGTTTCTATTTTGTTTTAAATGAAATATACTGTAAGGTTATATAGTAAGTTTTCTCCAGTGGTTACTTTTTTTATTTAATATTTCCCCCGAGGAGCAGGAAGACTAGAAACTGGCCATTGACAGTCAAGGGCACCACCACAGTCCTCAGTCCGGCATGATGTAGACAGAATTTTTTTTAATGGTCCAGATTTTATTTGGGTGCATGGAATTCTATTAGCTTATAAAATTTCTCATTATATTTGCTGTGAAACATCCTAATTTTAATAGGATCCATGTCCTATGTAGACACACTACAGGTCTTTAAGTTTGTAAGAAAATTAATCATAGAATTGCAATGTCCGCATCAGATAGTTGTGGTCTAAGCTCACAGCAGCATTATTCACCATGGTGGAAAAGCACAAAGAACCCAAGCCCACTGATGGACAAACAGGCAAGGAGGCATAGGTTTACACTGGAGTGTTCATCAGTATTATGAAAGGCAAAGAGCCCAAGCAAAGTACAAAGGAATACAGCTGTTAGAATCCAGGTAGAATCGGGTGGCTCTTGCTGCTGGGGAGGTGTGTGTGTGAATCCCAATGTATGCTGCAACATGGATGAGCTTAAATGACAAGATGATCCATAGAACAATTCATTTACAGGAATACAAATCTGGCATGAATCTGCACACACGAAGTACCTACACCTGCCAATTCACAGGCAGAGAGAATAGGTCTCCTGGGTGCTGGGGGCAGTGGGGTAGGGCTTACTTTAGTGGGCATCAAGTTGTAGTTTTGCAGGAACGAAAAAGCTTTCGAGGCAGATGGTGGCTGTAACTATACAACAATGTTTTTAATCCCACTGAACTCTCTACTTTAAAATGCAGAAGCAGCTAGATCTCTTGATAGAAGCCAGCCTGGCCAGCCATGGATTCACAAAGAGACCCTGATTCCAATAAATAAATACATAAATTAAAAAATTAATGGCTAAAATGGTAAATATACCTGCTACAATTTAGGAACAACAACCAAAAAAAGGCCTTATAAGTTTATAAGGTAAAGTAAAATTTACTAATGAAAGAGCAGCTGGGAAGACCTCTGTGGCTCGTACCCCTTTGCCTGCTATATTTGACTCAGTGGTGGTACAGTGTGAGACTGGAGACTCTGTGTATCTATTTGACCTTCATGATCACCTGGTGCTGGTGTGATTCCCACTTTATAAACCAGGATCCCAGGAAGGATACCAAATTCTGGTTAACTCCATTCAAATTTACTTCTGCTAAGTAGCTCCATCAAAATGAAACTGAATTTGTACTTGGATTTAGTTGAATTTCATATGCTGATCGAGCAGACTGCTAGAAATTTCCCTTTGAAAGGAAGAGCAGAGAACTGAGCCAGGAAAACCTACCTTGGGAATCACCAGGGGCATCTGCATAGACTTCTGCCAGTCAGACCTTTGAAACAATTGACCACAATATCCCCTACTGTGCATGTATCATAGATGTACGGAAATATTATTTTTATGCCTAGGGAAAACAATATTCAAAGAGACTTTAAGTGCACAGCATATTCACATCTTGGCATTAAACTTTTACTTTCCAGAATGCAAACTGTGTCTCATGATTGTGG
Organism: Montemys delectorum; assembly: GCA_019843815.1. Lineage (NCBI taxonomy): Eukaryota > Metazoa > Chordata > Mammalia > Rodentia > Muridae > Montemys > Montemys delectorum. The sequence goes on along the minus strand of JADRCD010101321.1, from coordinate 5,873 downwards.
GTGCCAACTGCTAACAAGGCTTTTAATTTGTGCATTGAACTCAAAAGCACCTTTTCAGCTTTGGCCCTGGATATAAGCTTTATAAATAATTACTGTAATCATCACATTACAAGGCACTGTCGTCAAATATCAGCTCTCCCATCCTCCTGCCCGAGTACAGTTAGAAGTCACTTCCACTACATCAACAATAGAGCAAGTACAAGAGGAATGAGCCCCTCCACCTGCCGTCAGGAAGGTCAGTGCTAGAAACGACAGGGACAGGCTGCTCACCAGGAAAGGCAGACCTAATACAAGTCAGGAACTCTTCAAATCAAAGACCAGATATTCCTACAAACACAGTCACTCTGTATCTCACAAAAGTATCAAAGGCTTAAGAATGAGCCATGACTAACTCTGAGAAACTATGTCCCAAACCTCAATGTGGAAAGCCTACTAGCAAATCTGACCGGTGACCCCACTATCGGTGACCTCACTATCCCAGGAAGGTATTCTATTCTTCTGGTCTGGAAAATTGTCAAGAGGACCGTGCAGTCATATAACGCTTCAGAGTCAAGAAGCATCTGATATTTATCTGTTGGATAGCTTTACATCTCTTGATGGGGTAGGCATTCTGGGGAAGTCCATCAAACCCTTGGGTGCTGTCACATGTACTCTGGCAGCACATACTTTGTCTTGGGATTTGATGAAGGGACCCCGCAAGGCTAATGTGTCTTCTTTGTTCACAGATTGTGGGTTAAACGTACACAAACAGTGTTCCAAGCACGTCCCCAATGACTGCCAGCCCGATCTCAAGAGGATCAAGAAAGTGTACTGTTGTGACCTCACCACACTTGTAAAAGCTCACAACACTCAGAGACCCATGGTGGTGGACATATGTATTCGGGAAATTGAAGCAAGAGGTTTGGAAAATACTCTCTACTGTTATATTAATTATATTTACTATATTATATTGTATTGATTTAGTTTTTTTTCTTTTTTACTGAGGAAACTGACTCATTTTACATAACATCACCCAGAGTACACCCAGAGTCTATCATCTCTGGGGACCAATTAGGCTTTGGGAGGACTAATATTTAACATCACAATATGTAGAAAAAAAAACCCAAACCTCAACAAGTTACTTTTCTTGTTGCTGTACCAAAACACCAGACAACAGCCACTGGAGGACGGAAGCATTTATTTGGCTCATACTTTGAAAGTACAGTTCATCATAGGAAAGCAAGGCCAGAGAAATGTGGCATGGAGAATCACACTATGTCTACAGTAAACAAAGCAAACACCACAGAGAGGTGAATGCTACCACTGTGGATACTGTTCTCAAACCAAATGGTTCATTAAGGTAGAAGGATAGGAAAGTTATTAATGGAGGATGGCTGGAAGCCTCGGCTGCTCTACAAACTCTAGCCGATCACTTGAGACTGCCTCTAGCAGTCAGTTTCCAAGGCGTTGGGGGAGGTCTCTCTAGATGTCCTTTTCCCTCCATAAAGGAGCTGGGTGCCTACCACTGTGTATTCCTGTAAACTGCTATGACCTACCTGCCTGGCAATGCCTGTCCTATTCTTGCATGACCACCTGGAAAAAAATGGGCACTCAGGTTTTATCTCGTATGTTGCTTCCAGTGGATCAAGAGTGGCCACCATCTAAGCATGCCTATCTGAGAGTACAGATGAGGTGAACTAAGCATGTCTGCCATGAGACAGGAGGGCCTTGTCAGATTGAGCATGCCTGCCACGGTCCCGGGAAAGAGCAGACACACCCATCTCTTAGATTCAGTACTGACCCTGGCACAGGAAGATATTACCATAAGAGTAAAAATGTAAAGCCAGAAACATATGTTAGTTATCAAGAGTTTGACAGAATATGCTGTTTACTTGTTTTTGCTGTAGCTCAGCTTTGATACCAGTTCAGTCTTGGCATTTGGAATCTGAAACCTGATCCTCCATTCTTGCTGCTGTTTTCATTTTACATGACACCCGCTGGGTGAAGGAGAGCAAGCTAGGTGTCAGCATGTGTCTGGCACATCAGGATAGTCTAGCAGACAGAAACATATCCTCTTTCTTACTGTGATTAAGTTTTTAGACCATTAAATAGACTTGAACTTTACTGCATCTGTTTATATAATTAGCTATCTAAAGGCAGAATAAATCAAGCACACTCAGTTAGCATATTGTCTTATCTATGATTTAACATGAAATGTTATAAATTTTAGATTTCTCCAATAGATAATCTGTGCCACACACACTCCAGGATGGCTGTCTCCAATATACCAAATAGCTGAATGAGTTGCCAGGGAGAAAACTGAGCACTGGTTGCATTAGTAAAGTAAGTGTGCAGAAGTGTTGAACAGAGGTAGTTAGGGAGAACCTTAGATCTCAGCTCCCTTTGTAGCCAGCCAGGAGGAAGAGCTGGTTTCCACTGAGATGCCCATCTCCAACAAGCAGATGGAGACAGGCTTCTGTGGAGATTGGTAGGAAAATCCCAGAGTCTTGGACAGCAGGGTGGGAGGCATCAATCAGATCACTAACCAAATCAGGGCACTCAGGGCAGCTAGTACATTAGAGTGGCTTAATTAGATACCATGGGAAAGCAAAGTTGAAGTCTCCTTCTCTCTCTTGCCCTGCCCCCTGACCTGCAGGATTAAAGTCAGAAGGGCTTTACAGAGTCTCTGGGTTCACAGAGCACATTGAAGATGTCAAGATGGCATTTGACAGAGGTGAGTGTGAACTGTCTCTAGTGCTACCTTATCCCGGTACCCTCCGTGCTAGAACAAGAGCTCACTTAGAGTGGAAGTAGGGTCTGAGAATTACTGAGAGTCAACCTTCAGAAGTGGAGGAATCATCCTTTAAAATTCTCTGGAAGAAGTGTTTCCTTAGACCGAGGACAGGTCAGCTCATGAGGAAGTGTGTGTGAAAGATGATTTGAATGGGCAGCCTGTCCACACACCACACACATCAGAGGATGCATCCTCAATTCAGGATCTCACTCATCAAACTTTCCTCTCAGAGCTCCAGAGAAGGGAGCTGGGGATGAATGCATGGGGGTCAGGAGTTAAGTCTTTTGTCCTTTAGGGACACACACCGTCCGGGAGCCTTGTCTCTTAACGACTTGTCTGTCATATCTGCTATGCATTTGCTGTCTTGGTTTGTGCTTTTAGCTGTTTCATAGCTTCTTTAAAAATGTGGAACCAAATTCACTAAAGCATTTATGCTTTAAGTTCTCCATGTAAAATATGTTAATAATCCCCATATTATTGAACAATGTTTATCTATAAAAAAAAAAAAAAAAAAAAACAATTCACGACCTGTTCGTTAAGTGAAATGGATTGATTCTGATAGTGAAAGGGGGTTGAGGATCGCAGGAGAACACAACCCATAGAATCAACTAATCAGAGCTCCTAGCGGCTCACGGAGATTGAAGTGACAAACATAGTGCCTGCATGGGTTTGTGCTAGATTCTCTGTTTACATGTTATGGTTGTTAGCTTGTGTTTTTATGGGATTCCTAACAATGAGGGTAGGGTTGTCTCTGACACCTTCACCTGCTCTTGGGACCCTTTCCTCCTATGGAGCTGCCTTGTCTACCCTTAACATGAGAGTTTATGCCTGATCTTATTGTATTTTGTTATGTCATGTTTGGTTGCTATGCCTGGGAGGCCTGCACTCCGCTGAAGGGAAATGGAAGAGAGGATCTAGTTGGGGGCAGGGGAGAGAAAAGGTGGGGGAGGAGCTGGGAGAAGTCGTGGGAGGGGAAACTGAGATCAGAACGAATGCTATGAAAGAAGAATGAATGATATTTTTAAAAAAAGGAAAAAAGGAAAATAAAGAAAAACATGATTTAAGGGCCAGCAAGATGCCTCAGTGAGTAAGCACTTGCCACCAAGCCTTACAACCAGTGTCCAGCCCCCTGACACATGATAGGAAGATAACCAAGTCCTACATGTTGTCCCCTGTCAATATGTACCATGGCACAGATAAGCCCCCTAAAAAAAACAAATGTAATTTTAAAAATGTAATACTTCAAAGTGCTGGGAAGATAGCTCAGCAGATAAAAAGCACTTGGTGTACAAACATGAGGATCTGAGTTCAAATCCCTAGCACTCATGTAAAAATCTGAGTGAGGTCTCATGTGTAAACAAATTATATATTTTAGCTAGCCCATATAAAAGACACACAATTCTAGTACATACAGATACATACACTGTACATACTTAACACACACACACACACACACACAATGCCTTGGGAATGAGCATAACAACATTTTATTTACAAGCTGATAGCCTCAACTGGGCAGGCTGTGAGCTATTCTAATGTGCATCCCAGCCATGTGTCCCTTGTCACTTGTTTGAATTTAGTCCAGGATATTTCTGTTCCATCTGCCTACCTTCAGGGTCCACTTCTCCTGGCCACGTGTTCATGGTCCAGCTCCTCTTCTGGCAGCCTCCTCCTCTCTCTGTCACCTTTTTCCTTTTCTCTTCATCTCTCTGAGACCCATCACTCAATCCTCAAGCCAGCTTTTCTCTCTCTACTGCCCCATCACAGGCTCTAGTCTTTTGTTAACCAATTAACTTTAAGTTGGGAGCAAGGTTTACATAGCATCACTTGGTGTACATGGGAATATGTAACCAGATCTTGGGGGCTCGTATTTACCATTTGAATACATAGCAGCATGAGGCCAATATCCAACACTCAAGAGAGCCTGCGACCTCCCTTGGCACAGTATGATTAGAGATAAGAAGATAGTTGGGGCTTGGGGACTACTACCTTAACTCTTGGTTTCATTCGGGCACATACAGGTACATACACTGTGCACACATACCCCCCCACACACACACACACACACACTGCCTTGAGAATGAGCATAACAATTGGCAAGTAATATAATTGTACCTGTGCTATGAGTCAGGGTAGGAAGGGTTAAATTTAAAGAAACTTCAATGAGCCTGAAAAAGACCTTAGAAACCAAAGGTTGCTATCTATGATCTTCTAGCCCAAGGCCAAAGAACACTGGCAAAGAAAACATAGAGATTTAAAAACATTTAGTCACAAAAATAATGTGTTTTGTTACAACATTTTCATGCATGTGTATTGTCATATGTCATTTCGTGTTAGACTGTTGCTCTTTTATGAAGCTGTGTATCCAAAGTAGCAATTACTATGATAAATTTCTGTTGGGCGATTAGCAGGGGCTGGGAATCACAGAAGTGCTTCTAAATCTACCCTGCTGCACTCTTGTCTGTACTCACTCTTCATAGCCTGTGCCACTCTCCCCCAGGTCCTTTCTGCTACCCCAAGACCCTAACATTATTAGGAGCTGAGGGTGAGACAGAGACATTGAGGCTTGCTAGGACATGTTCTATGTTGGGTCTCTTCTTCCTGTGCCTTGTTTAACTTGATGAAATAAGATTTAAGTGAGACTGTTTTTCAGATGGTGAAAAGGCAGATATCTCTGCGAACATCTACCCAGACATAAACATCATCACCGGAGCCCTGAAACTGTACTTCAGAGACTTACCCATCCCTATCATCACGTACGACACCTACTCCAAATTTATAGAGGCAGCAAGTAAGTACAGAGAACCATGGGCCTCTTGATCTCAGGGAAATGAAAGTCTTCCAATATTTTCATGAGCGTTGGCTTTGTCAAGTGGGGCCACAGAAGACCAGCAAATAGAAACCCAGCCAGCACTCACCAGGTGCCCTAAGTCCATACTTGCCTGGCTCTACAAGCAGAAGCTGAGAGCCAGGTAGCTCTGTCCCTCATCTTTTCTCCCTATTTCCAGGATACTAACACAGGTAGCCGAACTCAGATATTTGCTGAAAGTACATTTCAATAATAATAATAATAATAATAATAATAATAATAATAATAATA
>JADRCD010101320.1:1908-13637 GCA_019843815.1 Montemys delectorum | reverse complement strand
TAAAGGTCCTGAGTTCAAATCCCGGCAACCACATGGTGACTCACAACCACCCATAATGAGATCTGATGCCCTCTTCTGGTGTGTCTGAAGACAGCTACAATGTACTTATGTATGATAATAAATAAATCTTTAAAAAAAATAAAAAGAAATTAGTGGTGATTAAGAAGAGACCAGCATCACTGAGGTGAAATCTTCTGGGAAGTGTTTTTTGAGAGCTGTGTTCCGGAGATAGCTAACTAAGGTCGTACCTCATGCTGTGGCTGGACTTGGCAATGGGTAAGAATCACCCCAGGTGGTACTGGCTTTGAAGTCATGAAGGGATCATGAAGTGCCACCGAGGCTTGGCACTATGAGAGGCCATGGAAGGTCACTGGTGAAGGTGCAGCCTCAGTTGCAATTGATGGCCCAGGACTGAAGGGGTCATGCAAAGGAGTTGAGGGTTGGCACCATGAAGAGAGCCTTTGAGAGGCTATTGGTGATGCCTAGTTGCAGCAAAAGACAGCAGTGTTTTGGAGATGCCAGTACCATGAGATGACCACCAAGAACGCCAACAGCAGTGGAGTTTAGGCAGCTAGAGCCTAGAAGACAAGGGGTGGTGCCATCCCTGGGCTGGTAGTCCTGGGTTTTATAAGAAAGCAAACTGAGCGAGCCAGGAGAAGCAAGCCAGTAAGGAACATCCCTCCATGGCCTCTGCATCAGCTCCTGCTCCCTGACCTGCTTGAGTTCCAGTCCTGACTTCCTTTGGTGATGAACAGCCATATGGAAGTAAGCTGAATAAACCCTTTCCTCCCCAACTTGCTTCTTGATCGTGATGTCTGTGCAGGAAGAGAAACCCTGACTAAGACGCGGCTATTATGTGGTTGCTGTGGTTATTTTACTCATGGTTGCCATGGTTGCCAAGATGGCAGGCAACCACGAAGTTACCGAAGAAATTGAACTATATAACTTACAAGTCACTCCCTGATCTTTCTCACCTCCTCACTCAAACATGAATAAAAATTGAAATTAAACGAGATGTACAATGAAAGGGAGCCAGGTGTGGTGCCGCATGCCTTTAATCCCATCACTTGGGAGGCAGAGGTGTGTGGAATTCTCTGAGCTGGAGGCAGGAAGGCCTGATCTAGACACTGATTTCCAGGACGATGTGCCGAGACCCTGAGTCAACTAAAGAAATGAAGAGGAAAATAAAAGAACAGATATAATTAACTTGGAATAAAGCAAACAAACTAAGACACAAGGGAAAGCAGTACTCGGGTGCTCTGGTTTATAGAGGAGGTGCAAATGCTGGCCTGTCGTCATCGCTCCAGGGCTCGGCTAGCTATCAGATGCGGTGAGCTAGAAAATTGGGAACAGCACAGAGATTCTCAACTGAGGCCTGGCCCCTTGGGGAAAAGCAGAGAGGTAGAGGGTCTAGCAATGGGTAAGGAGGAGCTAGGATGTTCCCAGTTGCTGCTCTTGCAGACCCTTTGCTCCTGGCGTGGAGAATGCCAGGTCCAAGCCTGGGAAAGGGTCTAGCAAGGAGCTTAGAGCCTATAAGAGAGTGTACAAGTATCGTGGGGAGGGCTCTGGTCACCACCCAGTATAGATTTGGATTCTTGAGTGCATTTGTCTGAGGGAAAATTAATGAGGATCATGAACTTGCTAAATAAATGTTATGGTTTAACCGTTACTGAGGGGCTCAACGAAATGTATTTTATGAGTTAAAATATCCATGAAATTGCTTCTTTTTGTTCATTGATCTTCAGATGGGCATTTGAATGGCTTTGCTATGCATTTTTATTGAGAAATTTTGGATATATGTTAGTCATTGACAGTGACCCAAAACTTAGTTTATTAATTACTATGGAGTTACCTGCTTCCTATATTTTAGAATAATTATAGGTTCATAAAAATTTCATAGCATTTCTTCCTTTTTCTTTCATAAAATACTTTGAGAACCATTGATAGTGTTAAGTATCAGCTAAGTGGACTGGAGAGACAGCTTGGTATAGAAGGACAGTTACTAATCCTAAAGATAAGACGTTTGGAGCATGAATGTGCAGACACCCACACACATCAATATAATAATATAAATTTTATATTAAATTTATAACCAATTTATTAATTTATTAAATAAAATAAAATAATAATAAAATTAAAAAAATAGTAAAAATAGGTACCTATAAAGATGGTTCAGAGGTTATTAGCGCATATGTGATTCCAGAAGATCAAAGTACCTGTTTCAGACCCCTCAGAATTACCTTTAATTTCAGCTCCAGGGGATCTAAGACCTTTGGAACATCTGGACCACATAGGCACACACAGATCACATAAAGATGTGCACATAAAATAAATAAAAAATTTAAATAATAATAAAATATATTTTAAAATAGTCTTTTGGCATTCATCTAGACCTGAAATATTTACTTCGATATTTAATTACCCAGATTTTAAATTTTTCCATCTCATTGCTTCCTATAAATACTTTTAAGATGTTTTTGTCTTCTTCATTTAATTTTGGCTGCAAGGATGTGTCAGGTATTCAAGTATTTTGCCTCTATTTCAAGTTTTCCCAAATAAGATCTAAGGTAGGTAGTGACAATGCTTTACATTTTGTTTTTATGTGTTGCAATTGTCCCCATTTTCGTCTCTAATTTTTTTAATTTAGCACACCTCTCCTTCATTTTGCTACTTTGACTAATGGCTTGTCAATCTTGTTTATCTCTCTAGAATATCTACTCTTCTTTATTTTATCAATTCTTTATGTTTGAAATTTTTCATTGTTTATGCCCATGACCTTTATTTCCTTCCACCTACTAATTTTAGGCTTTGCTTTTTTATGTGAGCTATTGCATGACTTACAGAGTCACTGATATTTTATGAAGGTATTGGTAGCCGTATGCTTGTATCTTAGAGATTATATTTTATCTACATTTGTTTTGTCGCTTTTTTTTTTAAAGTTATTTTTATTTCTTTTACAGTCCAGTTGTTACCCTCTCCTGGTCTGCCCTCTCACAATTCATCATCCCATTCTTTCTCCCCCCTGTTTTCAAGAGGATGTCCTTCCAATCCCAGCAGGCTTCCCGACTCCCTGGAGCCTCAAGTCTCTTGAGGGTTAGGCACATCTCCTTCCACTGAGGCCAGACCAGATAATCCTTGCTGTATATGTGTCTGGGGCCTTGGACCACTCCTGTATACTTCCTGGTTGGTGACTCAGTGTCTGAGAGATCTCAGGGCTCCAGGTTAGTTGAGACTGCTATTCTTCCTATGGGGTCGCTCTCCTTCTCAGCTTCTACCAATCTAGCCCTGCAGAGGATTCTAGAAGGAAAACTCCAACACAAGGAGGGTACTTATAAAACAAAAACAAAAACAAAAACAAAACAAAACAAAAAAAACAAAAAGCAAAACAAAACAAGAAATTAATCATCTCACAACAAAACCAAAAGGAGAGAATAACATACATACAATGCCACCTACAACAACAAACATAACAGGAACTAATAATCTGTCTTTAATATCTCTCAATTTGTCATAAAGTACTTTCTTACTTTAAAATCAGATTAGAGAAATCTTACATTTAATAACATCACAGCTTGGGCTGGAGAGATGGTTCAGCAGTTAAGAGCACTGACTGCTCTTCCTGAGGTCCTGAGTTCAAATCCCAGCAACCACATGGTGGCTGACAATCATCTGTAATGAGATCTGATGCCCTCTTCTGGTGTTTCTGAAGACAGCTACAGTGTACATAAAATAAATAAATAAACCTTAAAAAAATAACACCACATTTCTATCATCTATCAATCTATATCTCATATGTTCTGATCATTTTTTATTTTTAAATAATTTTAAATTTCTGATATAATAATATAATTACATAATTTTCTCTTCCATTTAAACCCTCAAAACCCTGGTGTGTACATGCCATCACTCTCTTACCAATTCATAGCCTCAGAATGTTTAATTGTGGTTTCACACCCTCCCCCACATTCTTAAATTCAGAAATACAACCTGCTCAGCATGTATAATGTCACTTATATGTACATATTTTAGGTTAGGCCATTTGGTATTAAATAGCCAATGGTGTGATCTTCCCTATGGAAGACTTATTTCTCCTGATCTCATCATTCCTGCCCCCCATGGCTCAGAAATCAGTACCATAGGGACTAGTAAGAAAAGCAAAAAAATTTCTGTGAAATTTTTGTTCGAGAAATATCAGAAGTTAAACTAGTGAGGACTTTTAGTATGGCTGCCTAAAAGTAACCTGCAAAAGGCTGACAGCCATAGACACAGCAACGTCAGCAGGCGAGACATTAAAACATTGCAACCCTAGACAAAAAAGTATGGAAGTATGGGCAACTTGTAAACTAACCGTACAGGAAATCATGGAGTTTCCTGGTTAGCTGCCTTGAGAAGCATGAGTCAGGGCTTTTGAGGTTTGAGTTTATGTTTCCTGGGGAGCTTTGTATCCCTTTCAGTTCCTGAGAAGCCCAGGTACTACATCAGATAGAGAAGTATACAAGCCATCTATGTGTCTCTCTGTTTCTTAAGCAACAGCAAAGCATGATAAAGTTGCCTGAAACTTATCATGATTAAATTCTTATCTTTAATATTAGACAGTAATCTTGTGTACACTGTCTACCTTGCAATGGCCTTTATATCATGGGAACTGTTATTGTATGGTGTTTTGATGCATGTATGAAAAGTGTGGTTACTTGAAATGAATTTGTCTCAGCCTAAGTCTTGCTGAGACCCCTCCAACATGGCCTGATGCATTCCCTTGGTATGTTTTAGGAAACCCAGATTTGAGAAGTAAGCAATGGCACTTACATAACTTCATTTTGTTTTATTTTCTTAATGTTTTTATTTCCTCATTGAAAAATTCATACAATATAAGTTGATTATCTCCACCTTTCCTCTGCTTCTAATTTCTCCCTTGCCACCAAAGTCAAGTCCTGTCAGTCTTAAAAGATCAGTATTAACTCATTTATCTTATCTTTAGGAATGTTTTAGCTCATGTGTGCTGTCTGACAAAACCTTATAAGTCGTAAGCATGGAAGCTCATATCCACTTCTTGTTAAATTGTATGTGACAAATTTGCCTTTTTGTCCAACTACATATAATAAACAAGTTGACCTTCCAGGTGCTGTGACTTTCCACCTGGGAGGCTAGACCACCTGACCCAATCTTTTCTGTCCAAGTGTCTGTTCTTTATTCTTCTGTTATTCTTGTTTGATCAGCTCCTGGAATCATTCACAGGGCAACATTTTCTGTGTTGCAATTTGCTGTCCATGTCCTGTGTTTAGCAGTCCCCACTTCTATAATCTTTTCTCATGTATGTCATTGACATTTTTCCTTTCTCTATCCCTTCTTCCACTCACATAGTTTTTACTCTTTCAATGACACACACATATTTATGAAGAGACATTTTTCTTCATATGTGTTATATTGTGCTTTTCCTCATTTCCCTATTTATTTATTTTTTAATTTTTTTAAAAAAAGATTTATTTATTTAATGTATATGAGCATCCTATTGCTAACACACCAGAAGAAGGCATTGGATCCAATAACAGATGGTTGTAAGCCACCATGTGGTTTCTTGGAATTGAACTCATGACCTCTGGAAGAGTAGACAGTGCTCTTAACTGCTGAGCCATCTCTCCAGCTCCTCTTTCTTTATTTTTTAAGTGTGCATGCCTTGAGGTGTTTTTGTAATTGTTCTACTAAATTTCTGGCATCTGCCATAGTTCCTGGTATATAATTATGTATTATAAACATATATAGGTGACATGTGTAGTGCACTCCTGTAATATCAACACTCAGGAGGTGAATTCAAGTTGTTCTGAAGTATAAAACTACTTTTAGACATGGGAGTTTTGTGTCACAGACAAACTGAGGCAACACTAAACTCAACCAGGCAACCAACCAACCAACCAACCAACCAACCAACTAACCAACCAGCCAACCAACCAGCCAACCAACCAATCAACCAACCAACCAACTAACCAACCAGCCAACCAACCAATCAAAAAAATAAACCAAATGCCTAATGAGTGGACTTGGATGAAGTAATCAAAGGATGTTGAATTGTCTTCATTTTTTTCTCTTAAATTTTTTATTTTATACAGGAATTGCTGAAATCCTGGTTTTGGATTACTGTTGTGTTCACTCTTCTTATGTAATCAAATGACACTTAGTAAATACAAAGTGGGGCTGTCATAATTTGAAGACTATGCAGTCTTGCTGACTCTTGATAATACTTGGATCCAGCACCTGCACCTAGATTATTCCCATGAAGAAGACATGGAGCTGAGGATCCTCTAAGTTTCTAATTTCTTATGTCTTGATAGGAACAGTGCAGCTATCAGCAGTACTGTGTGGACATCTCCAACATGTAAAATAGTTTATAAGTACAACACTCCTACATCTCTACATCTCAAACAATAGAAAGGCAGAATATATTTATTAGAGAATAGCTTGATGGGTACCTGTGTCATCAGAATCAAGAATCTGTCAAACGTCATTTGACCATGTGGCTGATTCTCATTTGCTCAGCTTCTCAGCCTCTGGTGTTATCCACCTACCAGGTTGTGGCACCTTCTGATTGGTGTACTCTGCACATGCACATACTGTGTCATAACATGAAATACTGAAGTCTTCCTTGTCATAGTATTAGGGCTTAATCCTGTGTGATTCTTGATTTTCCACTTGTCCCAATGAATTCCTGGCACTCCTTCTTTGGTTAGTGTCTCTACAGTCCTTCTTTCTTAGTGTAAGTAAAGATTTTGGTATTTAAAATTTGTTGTAGAATGTAAATAGATGTCTACTCTGTGAGACACACATTTGTAGATCCAAACATGCTAAACTTGTTCTCTTGATTATGTCTGACTACACCTCTATTTTTAATTTAAATTATTTTCTTTGTATAATTATTATTATTATGATTGTGATATCTACGTCAGAGTAAATGCATGCCAACACAGAAGGATGTCTGTGACAACTTACAAGAGTCTGCTTTCTTCATCTGTGGGATTCAGCTCATGCCACATGGCTTATGGGATAAACATTTTTACTAAGCCATCATGATGTTACACTTGACAGGTCATTGTAGGTAGAATTGACTCTATTAATAGTCCTAAAAAAGTCCATTCTTTCATCTATTATAAACATTGCACACAAGCACATTATTAAGAATCAGTCAGTCATTCTGAGAAGGCAATAACACTTATTTCAGGGAAACAAAACAGACCACTTGTTAGAATTCTAAAGGTTTTCTCATGCATATGCATGTGCTTCTCTCAATCTGTTGGGTTAGGACTAAGGCTTTCCAGTTGTGAGTGTGCACAATAATGCTCCTATTCTATGCCTTGTCAAGGCATTGCTGAAGGTCTTCTGTCTTAGTCTTCTTCAAAGAATATGGCAGCAACTGCTTCTTTTGTCATTTCTGATGCTGCCGAACTTGGGGACCCTCTATTGCTATAACCATATTCCATTACCAGCCTCCTGGCAGTCATGTTCATGTGGATATTCTGGGTTATATGGAGATTGTTTTGAAACCACTAAATCTACATTTCTTGTAAAATTAAGTTTGAATTCAATACGTTTTTTATTTGTTATATATTTGTATAAGAAATTTAAGCAAGTGACATGGAGTGAGAGCAACTCTAGGGTGAAGCTATTGTTCTTGTGCGGTAGGCTCAAGATCATGAATCCTGATACTATGGTTGGAGTAATATGGATAAGTTCACAGAAAGTTTTCACAAGATAAAGGTCAGAACACATGGCCTGTGTGTATAAAAGACAGCAATTGCCCACCAGCATGGACAATCAATTGCTGTGGAATGAGGGCATGGGGACATATGTTAGGCTGGGTGGAAGTGGAAGCAGGGTTTTGATTTTGTATGTGGAATGCCATAACCATATTAGCTTCAAAATGACGGTTGTTTCTCTTCTTGGACTTGACAGTAGAGGCTTTTAGCTGAGATTTCTTTATAGATGTGGGCAAACATTGTCTGTGACTGGCTTGGACTTGTTTTTTTTTTTTTTTGTTCTCATGCCAAGGACTTGTTTTTTTTTTTTTGTTCTCATGCCAAGGACATAGAAGAAGGAAGCTATGGTTCTTCACCTGCCTGCCCTTGCCTTGCTAGCACATCCGTTACCGAAGACAATCTGAAGTGTGTTGGGTTAGGACTAAGGCTTTCCATAAGGTTAAAACGGACTGAGAAACTGCAGGCGCTGAGGGAGAATGAGTAGAAGAGCTTTAGAACTCATCGAAAGCAGCCCACTGGTTACCACAATAATAGATGTGACTTGAAGAGACAGAACCATGAGGACTATACTGTGCTGTTCATGCTTTGTGGAGTTTTACTCTGCTTGCTGCCCTGACATCACATCCTTCAAAATCTAGGAGTTACAGGAAAACTTTAAGGGGCTTTCTGACCCCTCACTGTGCAATGTCATTGGCACCTACAATATTAGTGATTGGATATTTTTCAGCATTGTTGCTGAAGCAGATTAATGATTCAGCCATTACCCTTGGAAAAAACCAAGGGGATGTAGATTGTTAGCAATTACTACTGCCTGCAGAAAAACTTTGGGCTTTGACATAGAAAATCTGAGGGGCTATTTGGAGTTCAGAAAAGTACACTTTTCATGATCGCGCAAGGTATGCGTTTAGTGCCAAGGAATCAGAACAATGGCAGCCTGACTTCTAGCAGCTGACAACTTTCTGGCTAAAGCTGGGATGGTGATCCAGGTGAGAATTAATTTCTTGTACCCATTTCTTGTGTCCTTAACTTATTGATATGACTTAATAAAAATATTTTGATGAATAGATATGTACCCTGAAGATTGAAAGTAGAAATGACAATTGTTTCTTATATTAAAGTTTAGGTTCATACTTATATTAAGATTTTATAATATTACTTTTTAGATAACTAATAAACAACATAATGAATAGTATATTTATAATTATAAATAATCATAAAATAATATAATGTGATGTATAATAAATGAATAATAAAATAAAGACATAACTGACACTGTATTCTTGAACATTCTGTTTAGAGTCTGCCATTGTTGAATTAGCTGGATTGCAGATTTTGGGTCATTTCAGTAAATCCCCATTATGTGTATATAAAAAGAGATTTATTGTGTAAGTTCTGGCACTGCAGAGAACTCTGATTAATTCAGAACTTAGAAAATTAATTACTTGTAATCTTTGCTGTTTCTATCTGGTAAATAAGCACAGCTCATGTTTTCAGTAAAGACACAGGAACCTCGATAACAATAGTCAACATGTCAAAAGTTATTTCATATTATACCACTTTTTCATTTGTTCCATGTTATGACTTATCGGTAAAATGCTTTTATAAATGTAAATTAGTTCTCTGGCAGGTAATTTAATGAGGGATTCAGCTATCCAAACTCTCAAAATAACAGAGTGGACTTGAGTTTCTTTACCTGATAATTTCTATGTGAGTGTGAAATGTATTTATCTGTGTGGTGGATATGTGTGTACAAGTGTGTGTGTGTGTGTGTGTGTGTGTGTGTGTGTGCATGTGAGTGTGTGTGTGATCCTTTGTTTCCAATTCTCTATTTTGTTAGCTGAAAATTATTCATAAAGGAGCTGACTAGAATATTATTTTTCTGCCTCTTCAAATTTTGAAGCCTGTGAATAAAACATAATTTGAAGATTCAAATTTTGTCTCTAATATGCCCTTTGAAAATGAAAGGCTACAGGCATCAGATTCCAGTTTCAAAAATGCCTAACAAGTACCCGTGTTTGTATCTTGATTATGTTTGCTCTTGGGTATACTTAAATGGACTATTTTAATGTGGTGTTTAGCTGTGGCTACCAGGAATACAATAAGTTCACTTGTTAGGCATGTCATAAGCAGGTATACCAGGAGAAAGCATTCATGAAAAGAGGGTTGCAAAACATAATGGCTTAGGACCTGTTTATCCCAATCTTATGGTTCCGTGTGCTGTGCTTTAGTCCAAGGAACAGAAACTAACATTACATGTGCTTTTAATGAGATAAAGGCACCCAGGGGGAAGGTTACCATGTCAGTTATGACACCTCTGCATAGTGGGCTTCCTATGAGTTTACCGTGGTCACTTACTCTTGACTGCCTTTTGTGACGATCTAAGTGATTAACAATTGTGTCCATGATCACTACATTGCATGGAATGAAGTCTCACTGTTATGTTCTCAGTCTTAAGAGAGAACCACAGCCCCCACCCGTCAACACTCAAAGGGAACAACAAAGAGTTGGTGGAAAAACTATAAGAACCAAAGTGGAGTGTGGTATGTAGTGATGCTAACTCACTGAGTCCTTTCCATAGTGACTCCATTCTGCAGCCAGACAAATTTTAGCTTCTCTGTATCCCATACTATAGAAAATCAGGCTCTATATCCATGCTTGGAGATTTTTCTATAAGTTTAATGAATTCTCCAGAAAGATCAAGGGTAGATTACACACAAACAACATAGTTTCTCAGTCTGGACTTGCATATGGCTAGTCTGTAATCAAGTTCTATCTCAAAACTAGGTGGTACTCTGAAATTAGATTTGCTTATATCTACAGCTTACGCATTGCAACCAATAGGACCTTGATGGACAGAGACTGGGAGACTTTTGTGGTGCAGGTGCCAGTGTGTTAGTCACCCGTTATCCTTAATGCAACCCTTACAATCACATTTATTTCATAAAGCCAGTTGCCATATTACCCACTGTATCCCCCACTCGGGCCCACAGACACGTTCTTTATTTGAAATGAAACAGACATTTCTTGTGTTTCCCTAGTGAATTTAAGAACAGTGCTTAGTGCTTCTCCAGATCTTGAGATGTTTCCAAAATGGTTAGGGAAAGGCGAAGACTGAGCAAGACTGACTTTCAAGCATTTGGCATTCCATAATTGAAGAGAAACCTTTGGGGTGAAGGGTTCTATTCCATCTGTGGCAGTTGTTGTTTAGCACCACTCCTTGGTGTTCTGGCTCGTTTAATGTAGGACATGATGTGTACATGTCATTTCCACTTATGATTTCCTTGGTGCTTTGGATCTTTTCACAAGTATCAAGTAGGTAAACATACAATATCCAGACCTTAGGCCTTCCAAATAGCAGCAGTGACTCTGAACAGATTGCAGTGCTCACAGTTTCCTTTATTGAAAATCAGTGTACTAACCCAGACACTACTGTGGATGCCAGCAAGTGCTGGCTGACAGGAGCCTGATATAGCTGTCTCCTGAGAGGCTCTGGCAGTGCCCGGCTAGTACACAAATGGAGGCTCACAGCCATCCATTGGACCAAGCACAGGGTCCCCAAGGATGGAGCTAGAGAAAGGATCCAAGGACCTGAAGGGTTTGCAGCCCCATTGGAGGAACAACAATATGAACTAACTAGTACCCTCAGAGCTCAAAACCACCAACCAAAGAGTACACATGGTGGGACTTGTGGCTCTAGCTGCATATGTAGCAGAGGATGGCCTAGTCGGTCATCAATGGGAGGAGAGGCCCTTGGTCCTGTGAAGGTTCTATGCCCCAGTATAGGAGAATACCAGGGACAGTAATCGGGAGAGGGTGGATTGGTGAACAGGAGGAGGGGAGAGGGAACAGGTTTTTTTTTGTTTTTTTTGTTTTTTTTTCCAGAGGGGAAACCGGGATAGGGGATATCATTTGAAATGTAAATAAAGAAAATATCTAATAAAAAAAAAGAAAGAAAAAAGAAAATTATTACACTAAAATGCCATG
>JADRCD010101306.1:3612-23232 GCA_019843815.1 Montemys delectorum | reverse complement strand
TTTTTTTTTTTTTTAATGTTTTTTTTTTTTAATTAGTTATTGGAAAAGCAAGCAAGCGGCCTATTCCCTTTACAAATTCACCTTTTTGACGGTACTAAAGATTATAATGAATTTTAAGGGACAGCTAACTGTGGCCAGGCCCATCCTCAGTGCTGGGGACAGCACACCCCACATCCATGGGCTGCTAGCCTTGTGGGTCCTCACACTCCAAGCTAGGGAGCCGATGGGACAGGGTGGAGGTCAGATTAGAGTTGTGTCTGTATTTGCTATGGGGCAGGTGCAAGGACTCAGGGAGTAGCTCCTCTGTGGTAGTCATGAGCCTAGGCACCCTGGGCTATGAATTCTGGTCAGACTCCTACCCCATCTCTGTGGCTCACTCTCTGGACTGATTGATACTAGGGTCAGAGCCAAGGCTAGCCAGCCTGGATATAGCCGTTTCTCAGAAGCCCCTGTTGTCTGGGGTTTTACCCGTGGATATATCCCTCTCTTCCTTCTGATGCCTCTGGGCTGTGCCTGGGTGGGAGCCTCAGTTTCCCCTAAAGTCTTCCCTGGTTGTAGGCTTCAGATGGAAGCCCCCAGTTCTTCCAGCTCTACCTGGACCACGCACAGCTTCTAGACTCAATGCCTTCCTTCACTATCCAGCCCCATCACCCTGCCCAAGGTCCCCAGGCTCTCTTAGAATAGGCCAACCTCACTCTGTCCTACCAGGCCACCTTGCCCATGTGGATATCAGGTAGGAGGTGAGGTGGCCTGGAGCAGCTTCCCCGGGGCATTTGTTCGCAAGCACTTTAGCATATCTGTTTACATGCGAACTGCCCTAGCTGTCCTCATCACACATCTTCTCGGCACAGCCATCAGGGCCAGGCCTCACTTCCCTGCCATTTCTGGACTGGGCTCATTTGCTTGTCCTTGGTCTTCAAGAACCATCCATCTCTGTGGTATTCTGCAAAGGTTTCCACTCCAGCCTCAATATGGCTTGGGGTTAGAGCCCACTGCTCAGTGGGTGGTGGATGCTCAGAGCCACCCTCTACAGTCCTAGGACCCAGGGAGGTAGGCAAGCACTACTCCAGCCAGCCTGGCCCCAACACTCTTGGTACTGCCGTCCTGCCATGGGCCCCATCCCCAGAAGCCCTAACTTCCTGCCTGGTCTTTCCCTTTGCACCCAGACTCAGGAGTGCCTGGGCCATTCCAAGCTGGGCCTGGGTGCCTGGCCTCCACATGCCTTGGGCTGACTCTGTGCTCTCCAGGTGTTCCAATCTCTTATTGTTGGACAGCTAGACAGAGCAGCAGGGATGAGGGCCTTGATGTGTCCCCAAGAGACACTGCATTGAGTTCCAGGCACAGGCCAGCAACCTCTGTTGGTACAGAGGGGCCCAACCACCACCCTCTACTCCAGTTCCCCCAGTTTGGATCTGGTGGCTCACATCGGTGCTACACAAGCTAGAGTAGATATATTTAGAGAGAGAAAGATATTTTTAAGGTGAAGCCCATGATTAGCTGTCCTTTAATGCCGCAGAACACTCCCTCTTACCCCCTCCCTCCACTCCTCACCCCAAAAAACTGGTCATTTGGATGGTCTGAGTAGACCAGGCCTCGGCCATTGCTTCTCTGGAAGCGGCAGAGCTGATACGCTCAGCCATCAGATGTGTAAATATACGGCTATTTCCTATTTTACGGTTCTTCAGATTTAGTACTTGTAAATAAACACATTAAGGAGAGATTAAACATTTTTGCTAAAGCTCGTGGCTCTGAGTCTTATTTTAGTGGGATGAGAATCCAAGAGGTGACCACAGAAATAGCTTATATCCTCAGGGGTGGCAGCAGGCACCTTGGAGCTCCTGCCCCCTAGACTGTGGAAACCTAGCACAGACCATGTATCACATCAGTTTTATCTAATGCAGAAAACAAATACCCCCTGATTGGAACAGAGAGGGGAGACCTGAGTGGTAGTCTGTGTGGCAGGACCATGTGCAGTCCTCACTGGGAGCATGCCCATCTATAAGGCAGGGTCCCTGTTACCATCCTTCACTGTGGCCTTACACTAAGGAGCCTGGTGTGGGATAGCCCATGTGCACACTCATCCAGTTTCATGGGTGAAGAGTTCCTAAGTCTCTGTTTCATGATGTGGCTCAGGTACCTCGTCTTGCCCTCCTCAGGTTGGCAGAGTGTTGGAGTTGGGCACAATAGCACTGAAGGAGGCAGCTCTGGACGACTGTGGAGCCATACCACTTCCCTAGGAGCATCTTAGTACCTAGGAACCACATCTGACAATAGTGCCACTGTCCACCCACTGCACAAGGCTAGGGAGTGAGTTTCCCAGTGGTGGAACTGTCCTCAGAGACAACCTGGGGAGTAGAGGTCCCAGGCCACACTACCCCCTGGGCTCTGAAGCACTCTAGCTGCCTCTGACTCACTCCATTCCTTTCTGGGCTCTGATGGCATTCCATAAGCCACAATGAGTCCTCTTCCATTCCCAGCTGATCTGTCCTGCCAGCCTGCTCAGTATTTTAAAAAAAAAAAAAAAAGGCAACGTAATCACCATAAAATTGCATGGGAAACAGATTTAGCAAATGCGGTCCCGTTTGGGGTGTGACATGGCCCGTCTCTGTCTCTTGAGCCTTCCCAACTTTCTGGCACAATCAGCTCTGCCTGAATTACCCTCGTTAGGCTGCCACAGGCTCTAGCCCTGCCACCCGGGACTGAGGCAACCTCTCCAAGAAGTAATCAGTGCCCTTTGCACAGGGTGATCAAGCATGATTAGAGCAAGCAGGGTCTGATTGCCACGCAGCTTATGGAAGGCAGCAATCCATCCGTACAGCACTGTGGTGGTTGTGAGCACGTAGGGCAGAGGCTCAAGGCCTGTCCTCAATGCTGTGGACCAAGAGGACATTTTACTGCATTTCTTTCCTGGGTCTAAGAGCAGCCACGACTGCAGCAGAAGACAAAGCAGTAAGCTGGGATGAAAAACCACGTCAGAAGTATGAGGAAGATGTCTACCAATAGCCTTGTAGCCTCAAGGGTGTGGAGAAGCCTAGCGGAGGCTCAGAGGGCCAGATCAGGAGCCAACCAAAGCCAGCCAGGAGTGGGAGAAAGAGTGGAGACCTGCCAACCATGTAGTCCCAGAGAAAGGAAGGGCCAATTGCAGAGACAGGAGTGACCTAAGCATCAGGGCCGATGTAAAGAACCTAGGAGAGGCCTGTGTGAGGCAGAAGCCAGGACAAGCTGCTGCAGAGGAACGAGGGTGCCAGCCCTTGTGAAGCAGGAAGCTGATGTAGGTTTGCTTTTGATGGCTACAGCTGGTCATCAGAGGTTGATGGGAGGCATCTGCCATAGCACAACTTCATCTACTGGGGGTGCTGTGGCAGACATCTCTGGCAGGTTCTAGTAGTCTCTTATTATCTGTGAGTTGACTGGCCACACCTAGTTGGGCACCTGGGTCTCCTGGAGTGAGGGTCTCACCAACCGTAGCTTCAAGCTTTGTTGAGCCCAGGATATGGTACAGGGTAGCTCTGGCTCATCCCGGGGCAGGCCCTGGGATGATTGTTTCTTCAGTGTGGTCCAGACTAGCAGCCAAGTGGCCCAGTGGGGCCCAGTGGGCCCAAGTGGCTCAGGTCAGCCAAGATCGGTTAAATTTAGAGCAGGCCAGAAACCAAAGTGAGCTATCTGCTCCAAGGGATCCAGGGCACCTCAGTGGGGCCTGAATTCACTCTTAGACTGCCCTGGCTCCTGAAGCTTTCCTCAGTGCTGAGGCTCTGCAAGGAGAGTGCCCAGGAGCTCCCAAACACTGGGAGGGTGGAGGGAAGTTGCCCCTTGAAGACAGGTACCGGTAGCTACCACTTGTTCCCAGGAGAGTTGCCTGATGTTCAAGAAGGGAGTCCGCTGGGAACCAGGCTTTCTGACCATGCTGGCTGTATCCAGTTCATACTCTACCCTAATAAACACCCAGGCATGTCCCTTACAGATGCCCTCCTGTTTGCACTGTGGTGGGGTAGGTAAGAGAGCTGGGTGACTTTTACAAAGGTGCAAGAGGTGATCAGACCTACCCTGTTCCGTATCTTGTGCTCAGCGAAGCTTGAAGCTACAGTCGCTGAGAACCTCACTCCAGAAGACCCCAGGTGCCCAACTAGGGGTGGCCTGTTACCTCACAGATAATCAGAGACTAGGACAGCCACCCGCCGGAGATGTCTGCTACATAGCACCCCCAGTGGTACTTCACTCTTGGCTGGATCCAGGTGATTCTGTGAGGTCGCAGCACCCCATCTTTCTCCTCCTGTATCCCTCGTCTTCCCGCTGCAGGGCAGCGGTCTCTTTGGTCCAGGTGGAAATTTCATTAACCACCCTTAAGGCAGCTACAACTGTCCTTTCGAGCCCATCAGTCTGGCCTGGAGGAGATATTCTGGTTAGCTGGACACAGGCACATGCCCAGAAGAATGGCCAGTGCACTTGAGCCTGAGTTTTGCCAATCATTCAGAGCTGTGGCCATGCACAGGTCCTACTCTGCACAGTCCTAGGCCCAACTTCTTTGACATTGTAAAAGTCCCTCCTAGAGAAAAAAGGTAGGCTTCCAAGACTCAAGAAGCTATAAGATCCCTGAGATACGCCCCCCCCCCCCCCCAGTCAAATAAGCAGTGACAACTTCTGAGCTTTCCTGTGGAACTGACTGAAAGTTGTCCAGGAAGCTCCAGGGATGCAAATTCTCAGAGTGGTTACCCATGCTAGGTCAGACTTTTCAATGGTTCAGCTGCTATGAAGTCACCCATGCACCAATAAACTTGTTGGTTCCCTAAGTGAGGCTTGGGTGGAATTGTTTCTCTGGTCAGCCATTGGTGCCCAATTGAGATGATTAGTTCTGCTTTCTTGGATGCTTGTCCCCTTTGCCTCCAACAAGAGAGTGAGCAGAGAGAGAAGGGAATGAGGGGACTTACACTGCCACACAGGAGTGAAGATTTACAGATTTACATAACAGAAAAGTGGGGATCCTGAGACCCTCAGTGGCAGCAGGATACCAACCAAGAGAGGCTTCAGGTCTTACAGCTCAATGTTCTAGGCAGACTTGAGGATACCAGCCCAGAGATTGCCAGCAAGTTTACAGCTCCAGAGTTTAGAGGGCTTCCCGTACCTTCAGGCATGGAAGCCTTTGACAGGACGGTCCCCCTTGAATTTTGAGATCAGTCTTCCTTCTCCACAGAGGACCCAGAAACTTGACCAGAGCCAGGAGCTGGCTCTAAAAAGCCTTCTTCTCTTCCTCAAAGAGAAAGTATTGAGAGGTTTGGGGTAGGACCAGGTGAACTCTGATTGGCTGAATGTATGTGCATGCAAATAAGATATATAATGGGGCCAATAAGGGAAGAGCTATCAAACCTCAAAGAGAAAAGGGAAAGCCCACCAAAATGTGAGAGATACCTACCCCCATTTCATGTTTCAAAGGAAGTTGGAAAGATGGGAATCTCCCTGAAGCTTTTCTTGTTTGGTGCACTGCCAACAGTTTGAACTTGTTTAAGGATCCTGGGGACTTGGAACCAGGCAGCCTGATCAAAAGCCCAGAACTGTTCAATCCCCTCTGCCCAGTACAGCCTGCTGCATCCCCAGGTTCTTGTGTGGGCTTTGCACCAGCCAGGCAGGGTGTGTGTGTGTGTATGTGTGTGTGTGCGTGTGTGTGTGTGCGCGTGTGTGCGCGCATGCATTTGCATGCACATGTGTTTCATTCTCTTGCTACCTGAAAAACTGAGAGGTAAGAAGGCACCTGTCTGTCAAATGATGTCAGAGGAGCCTCTTGATTGTACTTGGACCACTCCAACCAGTTATGGCTCTTGGCTGTCAAACAGCCTGCCCAGCTCTTTCAGCTCTTCATTTTGAGAGGGTCTCCTAACCCCCAGCACTACCTGCCATCAAGAGATGTTTGTTCACACCTTTGAACTAAAATAGAAACTCGGCTCTTCTTGTCCATGAACTCTGGTTTTAGGGTCAGTCTACCAGCTTACCTGCAGCTTATCTGGCCATGATCTTTATTCAGAGCTGTCTCCAGTCAAAGTCTCTGTCCTACTGTTTCTGGGACCCTGTGTGCTTCCCTTTCCAAATCCCCTCATTTTTGCCTGGGAGGGTCTCTGCTGTGGTTCCATGTCATATCTGTGTATAGGAAACTTACTATACCCAGTTGTGCCAGGCCCAAACAAACTGAAGCCCAAAAGCGCAAGCCAGGGACCTAGAAGGCTCCATGAAGGAACTGATACATTCCTCCCAGCTTTTGCTCATTGGCTAGGACTAAAAGAACCAGAGGAAGAACACACAATTTTTGCTCAAGAAAGAGCTATATACTGACAAGATGGGTTCAGCTGGTGAAATCACTTATTATCTAACCTAACCTGATGACCCGACCCAAGTTCCACCCCCTGGAATCCATAAGTACCCAACTTGTTCATAAACAAACAAGCAAACAAATGAGTGAGTGAATCTAATAACATTTTATAAAACCCAGAATCCCACTTGTCTCGCTAGGAATAAATGACTTAGATGCACTTGTGTCCACTAATGCCGTGGGGAGGGTAGCTAAGCTTGACAGGAACATCGGGTTACCTCCTTACTGCACTTTGCCACTGGCAGAAGTGGGCGGGGAAGGCTTGTGAAAAAAGTCAGACAGGCTGGCTTGCTGTTTGAAACATCCTGGTGATGGGCATGAGGGAGGACTATCTAACCCTTTTAGGGGCCTTGAGTGCCATCAGGTGAGTTCATGTGGAGAGATCAAGGGATCAGAGGTCAGGCCAGAGAGATCCTGCCTCTCTCCTGATGGGACTGAGGAGAGGGAAGGAGACGACCTGCCCAGCTGTACAAGGTGACATTTCCTGGGGTGGACTGTAGCCCTGATGTTTGCTGCAGCCTATCAAGGCCCTGCAGTCTAACAGGAGCCTAAAGAAGGAGAAGGGGTTGCTGGGGTCAAAGGAACAAGTAACTGACAGAGCCATTCAGGGTTGAGGGACAGAGGAGACTTACAATGTGGAGGGAGCAGAGCTGAGGAAGCCCTGCATGGGTGACATCTTGAGTGAATGACTGTTGTTGACATCGACAGCCCATGCTAAAGACTCCAAACCCTCAGACCTATGGAGCCAGGCTCAAGAGGGCCATGCTCTCCTCAGGAGACCAAGTAGGAGTATTATAAATGATTATCAGAGGCTGGCGAGATGGCTCAGCGGGTAAGAACACTGACTGCTCTTCCGAAGGTCCTGAGTTCGGATCCCAGCAACCACATGGTGGCTCACAGCCATCCGTGATGAGATCTCAAGCCCTCTTCTGGGGTGTCTGAAGACAGCTACAGTGTATTATGCCGGAGCGAGCAGGGCCGGAGGGACTGTGCCCTGAGTATTATGCAGGAGCGAGCAGGGCCGGAGGGACTGGGCCCTGAGTGAGCAGAGGTCCTGAGTTCAATTCCCAGCAGCCACATGATGGCTCACGGCCAGCTATACAGCTATCTATATACTCATACACATAAAATAAATAAATCTTAAAAATAAATAAATAAATAAATAAATAAATGATTATCAGTGTGTGCAAAGACTAGCAACTGCAACTTCCTCCTCCAGGATGTGTACAGTCTGAGCCAGATTCCTGTAAAGACTAGCAAAAACCCTACTCTCATGCTATACCTAATAAATATGCTAAGGGAGCAGAAGTCAACTGGATCCCAGGCTTACTGTACATATGTCCATCTGACTGTCCTTTCTACACTCCTTCACTGCTCCTAGGTGGGATTCCAGGACCCAAGCTGCATGAGATATGGCACCCAAGAGAACAGGCTATGCTCATACCATTCATGGGGACATTCAGTGCTTAGCCTGCCCAGCTGTACAAGATGACAAGGGACCTGAGCTCTCTTTCCTAGTGTCAGGAGACCCATGTGCTGTGCTGCGGGTGACCTTAAGCCATCTGGGGAAGAAGAAAAGAAAAGAAGCAGCCATTTCTCTTGGGAAGATGATCTGGAACCAAGACGTTTTCAAAACAGACACTGTTAAAAAGATGTGTTTCATAGCATGGGATTGAGGCAGTTTTAAAGTCTGAGGTTTGACCCTGCCTCCTTGTGGGGCAATATTGGAGAAGTCACAGATGGTTTGGAAACCACATCAGCAAATCCAACTGAGCGGCATGTATACACACTTAACAACAGATGCCACAGGCTGAGGGCAGTGCAGGGGTCACAATCCTCATCTGAGGACGGTGGACATGTGACATCTGGCAAATCAGAGCTTGCTCTGTGCGGTGGAGCTCATCAGGCTACCACGGAGCCAGCTTTCTTCCTTGAAAGAAAACTGGCAGGTTTGGTTTGATTTTACTTTGTAACAAGGGACAGGGTCTGTGAAGAGAGAGTCGTAGGTCCTCTTTGGGCTGTCCAGCTATGAAGCTCATTCTAAGGGTTGGGACCCAAGACATGAGGTATCTCTACTGCCCCCACACAATGATCAGCGCCCACCTGCTTCTCACCCTCAGCCACATCAGCCTGAGAGGCCTGATAGGTCTGCAGAGCATGGCTGTCCCTTCTGCGAGACAAATGGTCCTTTGTCTCCCACCAGGCATAGCACCTGGGACTAAGTGTCTGCTCAGAGCTGATGTGGCCAACTTAGAAACTGTAGCATTCACAGTTGGACAGACAGACAGACAGACACACAGACACACAGACAGACACACAGACACACACACAGACACACACACACACACACCACACACACCACACCACCACACACCACTACACACCACACCACACACCACACCACACTGCACCGCATCACATCACATCACATCACATCACACACCTGAAAACTGTCCCCTCAGGCTTCTGCCCACAAGTCAGGGACCACGGTGACTCACTCGCAGACATCAACACAAAGGGTAAAGCACGGCTATATCCCACAGTGGGTTAATCCTGGATTAGGAAGCTGCCAGCACAGAGCCACTTGGTTCCAGCATACTCTCAGCATGCTGCTAAAGGCCCATTAAATCTTGCAGGCAGAGGCCCTCGAAGCTCGGGCGGGTGGTCGTAACTTTGGAGTTCTTGCCAGCTTCAAGCTCCCATTTCCCACGGTCTCTGGCTCACAGCATCTCCCACGGCGGGCCTTTCCCCCCACTCAATGCAGGGTCTTCATCTACTCACTAGGGTTGGCAGGGGGCTGGCTGAGGACTGGCATAGGTCTCCCATCCTCCGCTTTGCCCCTGGGTTCTAGAAAGAACATCAGGTTTAGTTACTCTGAAAAGCTGTGGTTCCTCTTTCTCCCTCCAGGTATATCAGTGTTACCTTCTTGGTGGCCACTGAATTCAAAATAACCGGACCTTACAACAATCTTCCCCTGTCATGGCACACTACCATGGTTTTATTTATTTATCTTGCTGGCCTGTGAGGACAGGTAGACTGACATGTCTCCATCCCAGATGACTTCTGCTCTTGGGATGGTATCTGGCACACACAGTGCTCAGCACATGTTTGTTGAGCGGATGAAGGACCACATGCTAGTCTTTGCAGTCTCTACATCTCTGTGGACAGTGTCCCATTTGTGACTAGGCAAATGCACCAGACTGTCACCCATCTCCCTTGAGCTTGACCTTTCCCAATGGGGCCCAGGGCCCTACCTGGCCCTACTCTAATGGGCTGTTTTATTGGTCAATTTATTGTCCCTGAGACCAAATATCTGAAGGAAATGACTTAAATAAGGAGAAGGGTTATTTTGGTTACAGTCTTGGAGATTTTGATCCAATTGTTCCTTTGGTGAGACTGGGATGGAGCTGAGCATCGAGGAGAGAGAGCATGGCTGAGCCCTACTTCTCACCTCACATTGTCCACTGTCAGCCTATGTATGTGTCAGGGGACATTCCCAATCCAGACCTTTCTTCATCCCAAAACAGAACTTCGGTGCTTTGGAGAAATCACAAAACTTTCCTGAGGCTGGCCTTTCTTAGTGACCCCAGCTGCCAGCTCTGTGTCGCCGGCAGCTCTGGGGACAAACTCCATGTGTTCCTCTCATGCAGAAGTCACCGTGGGCTTCGGGTCTTTATTTCCCCAAGCTGTATAAATGTCTAATTGCAGAAGAGTTTCTCTCTAGCTTTTTGCCCCACCTCGTCTTGAACTGCTCCTCTCATGGAGACTGTGAATCCCTCACGCCCACCTCTGCTCATAGGTGACTTGACTGAAGTGTTGCAGAGATGCCGCCTCACTCTGTCTTGGATAACTAGGAGACTTCACGCAGCAGCTGGAGGATGTGAGACCTTGCAAAGAGAAGCCAACCACCCCAACCATGGCCACCCAAGACACACTGTAACCAGCTGTCCCTAAACATACACTGGAGAACCAGAAAGCCAAAAGGCCAGTCAGGGACCGTGTGGGCAGTCGGAGCTGTGAAGCATCAACCCAGGGTTTCAGGAGGCTGAGCACTGGGCCACCTGAGACGCGTCCGACTGTAAGAAGTGAGGGCTTGGGGGTTGTGTGTGCTTGAATTCGCTTTATCAGGACCGTGTTTTTTGCAAACCCTGCAGTGCTCATCAAACAGCATCAGCTGACAGTGTGCAGACCTGAGGCCTCCAGAGGCGGCAGAATATTGTCATGCTGACCCACTTATGGGAATCCGCCCCTGGAGACCCTGAGAGGTCTCCAGAAGCCACATCACCTGGAATTATAAGCTTCGGGAGCCCTGCAGAGCCAAGCATCTCCAGTATCCTTCCACACCACACTGAAAATCCCATAGCATGCTAAAAGGACTGGACTGCTGCTGCTGCTGCTGCTGCTGCTGCAGCTGCTCCTCCTCCTCCTCCTCCTGCCTCCACCTCCTCCACCACCTCCTCCTCCTCCCCCTCCTTCTACCTCTTCCTCCTCTTCCTCCTCCTCCTCCTTCTTCCACCTCTTCCTCCTCCTCCTCCTGCCTCCACCTCTTCCACCTCCTCCTCCTCCTCCCCCTCCTTCTACCTCTTCCTCCTCATCCTCCTCCTCCTGCCTCCACCTCCTCCAACTCTTCCTCCTCCTCCTTCCACCTCTTCCTCCTCCTTCTCCTCATCTCCTCCTCCTCCTCCTCTTCCTCCTCCTTCTTTCACCTCCTCCTCTTCCTCCTCCCTCTCTCCCTCCTTCCTTTCTTTCTTCCTTTCCTCCTCCTCCTTTTTTGCTTGTCTTTAGAAGTTTGTCCCAAAGTAGCTCCTTTTGTTCCAGCATGAGCTATAGTCCTCAAAGCCTCTCCAGTGAGTGATCACTAGGATCCCAGATGTCCCTAGCCCTGGCTTTCAAGCCCATGTCACTGTGGAAGACTGATTGGAGCCTGCCAGGGCATGCACATCAGGTACTGGGATGACTGCCTTTGCTCTGTGGATTACTGTTGGGCTAGAGAGGCCTGGTGTGCCCCAGATTCTACCCGGGTGGCTGCTCTCCCCATGTGTTTTGTCAGCTTTCCACCAAAGTGTGACCTTCCACTATGCAACCAGGACACCATGACCTGCACAGAGTCAGATCACTAAGATGCTCAAGGCTTCAGGAACGGTTTGCTGGTAGGTAGCTGCGCAAGGATGGGGCCATTCTGGGAGCCCCTGGTTCCTCTCAGTAGTTCTATGGTGTGACATTGGCTATGGCCCTGGCAGTGGCTTTCTCTTATTCCAGTTTTCCCAACCTCCCTGGAGAGCTATGAGTCCCATGTCGATTTAAAATGGCCTCTATAGCTGACATTCAGATTCCCTTTGGCTTCCAGGTCCTGGCATCTGTGGGGCCCTAGAGAGAGACTGAGACACTGGCCAGCAGAATGGTGTGCTTGCTATGTGCAATTGGTGTCCATCCTCTGAAGCTGGACAGTGCAGGGTCAGGGAGCAGGGACCGATGACCACACCCCGAGGGAGAACAATGAGCCTCACATATGTCCACAAGGCAGCAGAATGGGTCCCTGTTTACTGGCTGGGCCCTCCCTACCCAAGGTGACCTGGCACCTGTGGCTTGCTTTTCTTGCCTGCAAGGGCTCTAGAACCCAGCATATCGTCCCAAAACTGCCACTTCCCTCTCTGTGCTAGGGTTCCAGAAACATCCCAGCAGGCAAAAATGAATGTCCCTGTGCCATGCTCTGCCCTGAAATACACAGTCTTTGCATATCACCCCTGTGGGTCCCTGCTGCCCTGCCTGCTCAGTGTGTGCTGAGCCCCAAGGGGCCCATACCAACTCAATGTTAGCCTCAGTTGTGCATGCATATCTTAATTCTGGAAAATTCTTCCTCCCCCACTGGTGCTGGGTGTGCCCATACTTCAAGGCTAAAATGATGTCATTAGCTGAGTCTTTCTTTGGAACAGCTGGTGATTTGCTCATGGTGGGTGAGGCACTGCCATCATCTTCTCAGGGGCTATCGGCCTGTTGCTCTGCCAGGCCTACCTCTGTCATGAGGCCTTCAGGAGGGCCCAAGCTTCCTGCTCAGTTCCCTTGTGCCATCCTTGGTATGTGACCCCTCAGGAGGTCAATACACATTCCATGTGATAACACTGCTCAGCTATGCTGGCCAAACACAGCCAGAGTCAGCCAGATGCAGAGGCCAGAGCTTCCCCGTGGACAGAAGGGTAGCCTCTGATTTATATAGAACAGAGCTTGTAGAAGGAAGCCACGGGGACACCCCAGATCCCCAGAGGTCTAGAGGTAGGAAGTTAAGTCACAGGCTGGCTACAGAGTCATCCCTGCTGGTATGTCCAGCTGGGTCTTATCCCATTGCCTTGGTGGCTGCTGCCACCATTCTTGCTTGTCTGTGTCACCCTTGAAGCCCTGCTCCTTACTCTGCTGCGGTTGGCGCAGAGGACACTGGCATACCTGTTACTGTTGTTAGGCAATCCCCCAGGAGCCACTCAGGCATCCTTAGTACATAGCAGCTGCCTTATCCAGGGCAGATGCCCCAAGAGGAAGCCCAAGGAAGGCCCTGGTGCCTGCTGGGGTCAGCCTCAAAAGTCACCTGCGCCATTGCCCAAGTTAGTCCAACTCAGCCTGGGCGAACCACCTGGGCCCATGCAGAAAGAGCAGCCTAAGCCTCAGCTCCCCTCTGAGGGCTGCTCTTCTAGGAGGCTGAGCTTGGGGAACATGTGTTCAAACACAGGAGGGCCTGAAGAGCAGTCAGGAGTGTCTAATACTCCTAACTCTTGAGTTGGAAATGGGATCGAATTATCTCTATCCATTCTTACTCATACCGGGGCTGTAAATTTTCCTCTGAGGACCATGAGCACCAAGGTTAAGAGAGGGCATCAGGGCTGGCTAGATGGCTCATCAGGTAAAGGAGCTTACTACCAAGCTTGATGTCCTCAGTTCAATCACTGGCCCTACATGATGTAAGAAGAAAACTGGCTTTTGCAAGTTGTCCTCCAACATATGTGTGTGTGTGTGTGTGTGTGTGTGTGTGTGTGTGTGTGTGTGTGCATGTGTGTGTGTATGTGTGTGTGTGTGCGTGTGTGTGTGTGTGTATGTGTGTGCGTGTGTGTGTGTGTATGTCCATGTATACACATAATAGATAAATAAACATATATAATTAAAAGAGAAAAAGCTTTAGAGGCTGGCTCAGTGGTTAAGAGCTCTTTCAAAGGACTAGGATTTGGTTCCCAGCATCCACATGGTGGCTCACAACTGTCTGTAACTTCTACCCCAAGTTTCGCTGCCCACTTCTGACCTCTGAACTTACTACATACACATGGTGCACAGATACATGCAGGCAAACACCTATGCCCATAAATAATATATATGAGGGGTACTCCTCCTCTGGAGCACCTTCCACTCTCAGGAATTCTTTCTCACTTTTCCTTAATAAATTTATCTTTGCTCTGCAGAGAGACAGAGACACAGAGAGACGGGGAGAGAGAATTAAATTTTTCAGGCAAGGGCACTTGTGTTTGTTCTATTTAGTTTTGATATGTGTGGGGTTTTCTTGCATTTAGTTTGTATTGTATGTAGGTGTATGCCAAGCACTGTGAAGGTCAGAGGACAACATACAGCCTATGGGTACTGAGGACAGGACTCTAGTTGTCAGGCTTAGTGGCAAGCCCCTTTACCCCTCTGCCATCTTCTTGGCCCTTCCACTAGCTTTGTTGCTCACAGTCTAAGAGTACAGTTCATCACAGTGGGGAAGCCATGGCAGTAGGAACCTGAGTCTCCTCACTCATATCTGAGTGGATAAAGAAGTAGAGACAGGATGGTGACCAAGGTGGACATAAACCTCAAGACCCACCTCCAAACCACCCATCTCCTCCAATCAGGCCCTGTCTCCTAACGGTTTCCCACCTCCCCAGACATTACTACCTGCAAGAGACAATGCAGCCTGACATATCCACAGCACTGGGATGACATACAACAGCAATGTATTATACTATGAGGCATTGTAAGCACTCCGTATATGAGCTATTTTACTTACTTTATCTACTTACTCATGTAAGTAAATGCATATCATGTTTTTATAAGTGATCTTGAGGTGGTTTGAAGTGTAAAGGAGGTTTGCATGAGTTATATGTAAATATGGCACCATTTACCATAAGGGACTTGAGCACAGTGAGAATCTGGGTGTGAACAACATGCAGGGGACAGTTTGACTGGGTATAGAATTCTAGCTGGGAATTTGCATTTCTTCAGTACTTGACACCAACGCTTCATTGTCTTCTTATTCCTTAAGTCATATATTATGGTGTTCTAGTTTCATTTTTGTCCATGTATTACATATCCTGATGAAAAGCAACTTAGAAGAGAATAGGCTTTTCATGGTCTCTCCACTGTCATAATCCCCTCATATCATAGCCATTGGGAGCAAGCCATCAGACAGTTTTCCTCACACAAAGGCAAGTATAGTGTGCTATGCTTATAAATATAGTATGCTATATTTATATCTATGTTCCCCCTGTGCTGCTCTGGTCATGTGGCCAAGGCAGCCACGGGGATGTGCTCCTCCAGAAGGGACTCCCTGTCACTACAAGGACAGCCAGTGTCTAGTGGTGCTTGCATAGCATAGGCCGCCTGCATAGGTTTATCTCATGTCTTTGTCTTTTGAGGAAAGCTTGGCCTTATTGTGTAGCACAGACCGACCTCTGGTTTGCAGAAATTCTTTTGCTCCAGTGCTGAGTAATGGGCTTTCAGGCATGAGCCACCATGCTTGGCTTGCCTCAGATTCAAAAGCAGAGTCATGATCAGTCTGGGCAACCCCGTCAAGAACCAAGCCAGATTCCCTTCTCCCTCCCACGGCACTCCTCTCCAGACTCTGACTCCAGATTCTCCAGAGCTCTAGTTAGAGCTCCTGTCTAGCCACCTTAGGGACAAGGGCTTCTTTATAGTGTGTTCCCTCCTGCCTGTCACGCACAGGTGTGCTCCCTGCTCAGTCAGCTCCATCCAGCCTCATCCTTCCTGCCATCCCTCAGCCACCACTCTCTAGGGACCACCAACAGTCTCCGGATTGCTGATTGTTGCAGTTAGTTTACCAGAGATATCCTTCTATGCAGACACAGCTACATCTGCTTTGCCCTTTTTGCCAGCTTTCCTAGCAAGCATGGATTAGAAGTCACTTCCTGATTCTCCTGCAGAACTTCAAGTGCTCTTTAGTCTTTGTTGCCTGTGCCCCAGATACCCATGGCTTGTTGTTGTTGTTGTTGTTGTTGTTGTTGTTGTTTTGGTTTTTGTTTTTTTGGGGTTTTTTTTGGGGGGGGTGTTTTTGTTTTTGTCCTTCGGTGTCATTCAAAGCTCTAGGTTACAAAAAGACTTTCCCCCATTGCTTATGTAAGAAAACTTTTAAAAGACTACTTTTATGTTTTTATGTGAGCGTTTGCCTCTGTATACGTATGTGAGCACATGCGTGCCTGATGCCCGTGGAGGCCAAAAGATGTCGGATCCCCTCAAGTTACAGTTGGTTGTGGGTCAGATGCTTTGTGGGCGATGAGAACTGAACCCCACTTCTTTGCAAGAGCAGCGAGTGCTCTTAGCCACTGGACCATTTCTCCAGCCCCAGCCAGCTACTTGATTTGAGCTTTAAAATCGTAGCTCTCACACTCTGGATCGTCCCGTCTCCATGTTCTACTACATCTCTGCCGAGTCCTTACCATGAGATCTGTGTAATATCTCATGTATTTGGTTCCTTGTTTTCTCTCTCCCACTGGCAGCTGACATGCACCAGGTGCTCAGCAAATCTGTCCAATGAATGGGTGACTAGGGGCAGGCAAGTGAAGGATCCTGGCGGGTGCTCACAGGGATGGATGGGTCCAAAGTGGTTACTGAGAGCCCTGACTAAAAAGACGTGAGGATGCTTGGTCCAAGCTGGCCTCCAGATGCAATTCAGGGTTCCCTCTATGCAGCCATAACATTCCAGGGCCTAGGAGTCTCCCATTCCCTCAGGCTCACCTTCCCTTTCTGCTCAGACACGTTCCACCCCTACAACAGATGGAACCCAACATTCCAATGGGGTCATGTGACTTTGTCAGGGTCCCACAACAGGGGATGACCTGGCACCCAGGAAGACCTATACAGAGGAATCCAGGTGGACCCAGAGCCCAGCACCCACTGACCTATATATTTCCTCACTCCAACCTTGAGCATAAGCTAAGTTCTCTGGCCTCTCTTTCTGAAGGTGGTTGCTTGGCAACAGTTGCTAGGCAAATTCATAATGAGTGAAGAGTCAAGGTTCTCTCTTTGAGGCCCTCAGGAATGCCAAGGTATATCAGGCTATGATGACCCATGTTTGACACAGCCCACAGATTCCTGCCTAAGACATGTTGTGAGTGTGGGATGCTGGATACTTGTCAGGCTCTGCCTATGGCAGGGTAGTGAATGGAAGCCACAGGAAACTCCATCATAGCAAGGATTCCCCTGACATGGGCTGTCAGATCCCTATCGAGCACAGTAATCAGGGTCTGATCAAAGTGCCTCCTCCCCCTGCTACCAAGACCATTGGGATGTTGGTACTGGCCCTCCAAGGAGCCAAATTCTATCAATAACTCCTGGGCTAAAGGGAAACCTGGAAAGCTAGGCTTGGCTAAGAACACAGTCCAGCTGGCAGACATACAACCAGTCTATGGAACCCAGGAGCAGCCAGCTTCTAATGATGGACGCTTGGGCCTGTACACACCACCAGGTCTTCAGAGGTGATGGCTGATGTCGCTGAGTGGGAAGTTTCTTGTTATACAGTTGTGATGGTAACACTGACCATTAACTTGTGGGTCTCTCGGATCTAAGAGATAAACCTCTAGGTACATTTGTGAGGGACTTTTCTAGCTTGAATTAATTTATGTGGAGGACCCACCCCAAATGCAGGCAATGCCATTAAGAAGGAGAACGCAAGCTGAGTACCAGCATCCATCTCTCTCTTCTTCCTGACTGCATAGGCAATGTGACCAGTTACCTCAGGCTCCTGCTGCTGTGACTTCCCAGCCATGATGGACCGTGCCCATAATCGGGAGCCAAAATACCCCTTCCTTCCTTTGGTGGCTTTTGTCAGGGGTTTGATCATAGCAAGGAAAAAAAAAAAGAGTTAATATAACAGCATAGAAAACAAACCCTGGCCGGAGCAAGCTGGGGATGCTGTTGGTGCTGAGTTTGGTTGCTGGACTGAGACGAATGAAGGGACCGGAGTGGAGGGCTACCGCCCTGACCTGTGTCCACAACAGTGGACAGATGCTGGATGGCATGAGGTTCTTTGGATACCTGGTGCTGCTCCGTGCTCTGGAGATAGCCATGACCCTACTGGTACATGTGTCTATATCAGAGGGTCCTCTGCAGCCTCAACAGCTATAGCCCTCGGCTTCAAGAAGGTATTGGGGCCTCCACCAGAGAAATACCGAGCACAAGGCTAAATGCTTGAGAACTGTTCTTGTGCCCCGTGGTTCACTGGACCTATTACCAACCTGTATACTAGAAGATGAAGCTCACGCCCAGAACAGTTGAACAACTTGCCCAAGGTCACACAGCTAGGAAAGAATAGAGGAATCAAGATTTGGACCCATAGGCCTACCTCTCAGCCCTTCCCTGTGGGCCATGCTGGGCCTCCACCCTCAAAATATCTGTGCCCTCTGCGCTCATGACCCAGGGCCATGTTTCATGCTCGAACTGTAGAAGGCCACCTATGGTCAGGTCAAGTACATCTAAGACGGAGCTGCCCTAGGCCACTTATTCCAGTCTGCCCAACTCAGTGGCTAAGTTCCTGAGAAAGGAAGTCACTTGAGAGAAAGGCACTGACAGAACGTGGAAGGAGCATGGATGTCAGTCTCTGGCCTTGAGGCCTTGTTCCTACTCCTCTCCCCTGTACACCCTCAAGGCTGGCAGTTGGGTTGGACTGTCAGATCTCTGCAGGGGGGAATCCTGAGCCCCTGAGAAGGGTCTGAGAATGTATACTGACATTTTTTCCCCTGCTTTTCTTGGGCTTTATATTTATTGGCTACTTTTAGCTGAAGTGATCTACTGCAGATGAACCAGAGTTCCTTTTCCCATGCCTCACCCTCCAGCTGAGTCCAGGCTCCTCTCCCCCATGCCTCACCCTCCAGCTGAGTCCCAGGGTCTCCTCTCCCACATTCCAGCTGGGTGGGGACCACTGGTGAAGAGTCCAGATGATCCCCAAATTTCCCAGTTGGGGCCATGAGAACTCTGTACTGGAGACCCCTATGCTTTATTCTATTTTAAGAAGACGTGTTACTAAAAAGCTAGGAAGATGCATGCTTCTCAGACAGCAAAGAGATACGCAGAATAAATGCCAAGGTCTGTCTGGTCACCTTCCTGGGAACCAGGGCTGGGGGTGGTGAAGCTCTCTCTTCCTCCTTCTATAATGTGTTGACATGAATTCTGTAATGTACCCCATCTCACAGACACACACACACACACACACACACACACTCTTATACTCACATATATCCCACATAGACCCAACCCATCCCCCCTACATATACATACCCATACTTTCTCATATATACACATATACATATGTATATATATATACACATACACACCTCTTCATATACATGCACATACTCACACCTTTGCATACACCTCCATACATACCCTCATAAACACCCTCACACATACATGCCTTTCCATACATACTCTCATTTTTACCCCTGAGCTGGATGTTTTTATGTCAATT
This sequence comes from Montemys delectorum, assembly GCA_019843815.1. Taxonomy (NCBI): domain Eukaryota; kingdom Metazoa; phylum Chordata; class Mammalia; order Rodentia; family Muridae; genus Montemys; species Montemys delectorum. The sequence continues at coordinate 4,165 of JADRCD010101306.1, read as the reverse complement.
TGACACAAACTAAGGTCTTCTGAGAGGAAGGGCTCTCGATTAAGAAATGTTTTCTTACTTACTGGTGATTGTCCTGGGTTCTATGAGAAAGCAGGCTGAGCAAGTCTTGGGGACTAAGCTAGTAAATAGCATCCCTCCATGGCCTCGGCATCAGCTCCTGCCTTCAGGTTTCTCTCCTGTTTAATTTCCTGTCCTGACTTCCTCCGATAGACTACATTGTAGAAGTATCAGTCAAATAAACCGTTTCCTCCCCATCTTGCTTTTTGGTCATGGTGTTTCATTGCAGTAATAAAATGAAGATACCCTGCATACACATACTCACATACACACCCTACATATACATCTCTGTATACACACACTACACCTCTACACACACACACCTATACACACTCACACACACACACACACACCTATACACACACACCTATACACACACACCTATACACACACACACCTATACACACACACACCTATACACACACACACCTATACACACACACACACCTATACACACACACACACCTATACACACACACACCTATACACACACACA
>JADRCD010101298.1:0-14078 GCA_019843815.1 Montemys delectorum | reverse complement strand
AAAAAAAAAAAAAAAAAAAAGAGCTAGGTATGCTTGTTAGACTTTACTGCTGTGGCCTGAGAGAACAACAGAAATGGAGAAGATCTTTCTCAGTTTATGGTTTCATAGTTCCTATCCATCAGGTGAGGAGTGTGTGGTCAGGCAGAGACATTGGCTTATGGCATCCAGGAAGCAGAGTGAAGGTAGGAGGAGCCAGGCCAAGATATGCCTTTCTAACACACATACTCCCAGTAAATACCTCCCTTTGCCGCCCCCCTTGCAGTTCCCACACTTCCCAATGGTCTGTCCGAGAAGATTTTGAATCTATCAATTGCAAATGCAATTGATTAGACGACAGGGCTCCTGACCTCCTGCCATTGATTAGACTACTGTGTTCTTGACCTCATGCTCCGTGGAAACACCCAGTAGTGTGCTTCACTCATCCAGCCATCTCTCAGCCCACCTAAATTGGCACAAGTGACTATGCACTAAATTCTAAGATAAATTATTGTGCAGAAATAATAAATGGTCAAGCCTTATTCCTGATTGTCTGGAATAGGAAGGTCCTTCATTTCATCAAGAATAAGTTAAGTAAGGTTAAAGTAAGAACTGTAGGCATGAATAACTTCTTCCACCCTTCTACTGGCAGAGGTAGGAAGATTGTTGGTTTAATGACAGCCAGGGGTACGTAGTGAGTCCCTGTCTAATTTTTCAAAATTATTTTATTTTATTATTTTGTATATTTGAATGTGATGTAATATGATGTGTGTGTGTGTGTGTGTGTGTGTGTGTGTGTGTGTGTGTGTGTACCATAGCATGCAAGTAGTAATCTGAAGACAACTTTTACAGACTCGGTTCTTTCCTTTCATTGTTATGTGGGTTCCGGGTGAAACTCAAGTCACAGCCTTTACACACAGAAATATCTCCCCAGCCCTCAAAGATTTTGAAAAATTAATTTTCAAAACCCATTATTAAATATTTGCAGGGTGGTGCTTTATGTTGTCCACTGTTCTAAATACTTTACAAGTATTACCTCATTGAATCCTCATACCACCTCTTATGAGCTAGGCACAATTAAGTCATGTCTATTATTGATTTGTGATATCACCAAATGCGTATGTTGAAGGCCTAAGCTCAGTGTAACTAAATTTAAAGGTAGGTCCTTTAAGGTACACTTAAGGTTATGTATCATCAATTCCGGTCTTCATCCAATATGATCGATTTCCTTCTAAAGAGAGAGAGGGAAGCATGAGATGTATGTACATAGGAAAAATAGATCACAACAGGATACAGCAAGAAGACAGCCATCTGCTAACCATGGAGAGCCAGATGTGCCAAGAACTTGATCTTTGGCTTCTGGACTCTAGGATTATGGAAAAATAAATTTCTGTTATTAGGCCACTCAGTCTGTGGCACTCTGTTATGACAGCCTTGGGTGAGTAATTCCAGTCAGCACTGTAGGTCGGCAGGAGTCATGCTGCTCTAGTTATTGGATTGCCTCTGCTCTTCCTTATGCTAATCACATCCACCTGCTCTTTGATACCTGAGCGTGCAGATAAAGAAATCGAGGCCGAAAAATTTTAATTTTGTACAGCTTCAGAGAGGAAACTTGGGATTCAAATTCTCTAATTGTGTCTGTTAGGTTACAGTACACTGGATCCGGGCAGGGAGATTTTTGAAGCTGTTCTTGCCTGGAGAATGTTCTATTCTGTGTAAATTAAAGTTGTGGACATAGTTTCTAAATGAGTGTCCAGTGAAGTTTCAAAAGTTATTTTGATCCTCATTGAAACAAAGCAATCCGCTCAGAATTTCCTGGAATGTTGACAATTTTCATGTTAGAACTGCTGCAATATTTGATTGGGGAGATCTCTCCATGTCACTCTAGTTTTCTCTTTTAGTCTCTTGAGTCTAAAAGAGCATTAGATCGAGCCCTGTTCCTAGCTGCTACTGAAGTGCAGTCAGCTGTGCTAGACGCAACTCCCAGTACAGTGAAAAATATCTGCAGTATACTGATTTCTCTTTTGTACTGGTGTGTGGTCCAGGACAGTCCTGTCTCAACCGAGACACCCAGTACGGCCTCAGGTCTTCAGTTCACTGGAGCTTTGTGGTGCATTTGTCCCAGCAAAATATTGTGTAGAGGATAGGACGCCTATCATACACAGCCCAGCAAATGCTTAGGGGAGTTTCCCATTAAAGAGCCTCTTCTTCATCCGAACATTTTCTCCTTTGTTAACCTGAAAATTTATCTTAAAAAAAAAAAATCTCCTTATATAGACCCTAAGAAAACTCCCTGGTTGCCTTGATAAGTTCATTTTCACACAAACTTTACTTAGCAAAACACAGGCTCCATCTTGAGAGGAGAAGTGCTACTCTGTGACACTCTCTGCTCTCTACAAAGGATGTGATGATACTCCATTGTCTACAGGGAATATTAGTGTAGCTTTGGAGCTTGTGTGGTTAAGTCTGGAACAAGAAAAGCTGTTGATCAACTAGAGGTAGCTATTTTTGGTTTAAAGACACAAAGGACAACATCAATGAAAGCTCAGCAGTCCATTTCTGCAAGTTGGAATTTGATGGCTTGATCTTCACTGTTCATCAATGTGCCCAAAGAGACTTTTCAACACCTTTTTGATGGTTAGTCTTGATTGTTTAATTGATGAGATTTAGAATCACCATGGAATAAACTTTGGGACATCTTTGGGAGGAGCTTTTAGATTAGATAAATTAAGGTGGGAAGACTCTTACAAAATAGAAGGGAAGCAATTCCATGAGGCAAATTTCTGGGCTGAATTAAAAACAGGAAAGTGAGTTGAGCACAGTGTAGAGAGCAGGTGAGTGGTGATAGCCAGCAGACAGGTAAATTGCGCATGTGCCTAGGGCCAGAGTGCGCCAAGTTACGACCCATCCTGGGGCGTATTACGCTCCTGAGTAAACAGCCAATCAGAATGAACACGCCACTCCAGGGCATATATAAGCAGTGCCTTTTTGGGGGTCGCCCTCTTTGAAGATGTAATAAACAATTGCTGCAGAAGGATCCTGTGTATGTCCGTGTGTTCCTGTCGGCAGGAAACCTGCGTGGACGACAGCACAGACGTTCATTGCTCTGTGTGTCCCGTCTATGGATGCAGTGGGACCTTCTGTTTACCACCTCTGTGGCCAAGCAGTCCTTACCATCATGGGATATCCTTACACTAAAAGACACAATAAACCTTTTCTCCTCCTCCTCCTCCTCCTCCTCCTCCTCCTCCTCCTCGTCTTCCTCCTCCTTCTTCTTCTGTCAGAGAAATGAATAAACACCTAATACAGAAAACCCATCCAAGAAACACAAAGAATTGCTGAGGATTCTCCAAGAGGGAATTCTGGCCTGTGAAAGAGCAGCATGTAATGACATACAGACATGGTGAAACAAGAGTTGGTTACATACTTCGCCCATGGTCTTAGAGCCTGTTGGTACACTCATGACACATTAGCTTAATCTTAGCTCAAACTTAAAATGCTGACTCTCAAGTTCAGTTATAAGAATAGCCTACATTCGTATCCTGTACTTATTTCTTCACATGTTTAGTGACAACTTATTTTTCTGTTCTAGGAGTACAGATGGGATTTTGATACAGTCCCAGATGATGGAGAGATGCATAATCCGACTAATTAGGATATATTGATAGGACCTGCTTTGTGGTAATTATATTTTGTTAATTGTAGCATTGTCCTTTAGTTGACTCACTGAGAGCCAAACATATGTATTTCACATGCATGTGCATCAAAGTTGCAGACTCTTAGTGGCAAAGGATAAAATTTATGTAGTCTGTTTAAATTCAAACATTAGATATTGAGTCAAAGATTTTATGTTTCCCTGTGTGTGGTATTTTCAGAGTGTTATAACTAAATGGAGTATTAATTTGCTTAAAGCTAAATATTGATAGGATATATAGAACAATCTGCTAAATGTTAATACAATTTATCCATTTATAACTTTATAAACCTGGCATATTGTAAACAGTTAGCTCTAATCTGTTTTAGACATTCATTTAGGCTGACCTATGATCATAATACATTATGTTCTTTGAGATATTTATCTTATCATTTAGAAACAAGATTACAATTAATGTGACACACATGACTATAAATTGGTACTTCAACTAGAGCTGTGTGGGTAATGAATTAGCTACAGCTCGGAACCCCTCTGCTCATAATTTAAATTACAAGCCTTTAGTTGATGCCTGATTGTGGTCGATTAAATAAGTCACAGAATCAAGGAACCACATTTTGTTTTGATGCTAGAACTATAGGGGATATTTTTCATTTAATTTACTTAACCTTAGGCTAATGTATCCACATTCAGGGAAGAAAAATAAACACAAGAGAGAGCATTTATATATTTATATTCAGAGCAAAATAAAAATGATAGGCAGAGTTGATCTAAGTTAGATATACTTGAAAATCTTTTTGGTTCCCTCCCAAAGAAAAGAAAGTGGATGAAGTGACCTTTCTTGGCATGAGTCAGAAGAGCTCACCTAAAATCAATCAATCAATCAATCAATCAATCCATCCATCCATCCATCCTTGGGAGATGGCTCAGTAGGTGATGTGATTCCTGAAGTCCTATAAGGACCTGAGTTCAGATCTCTAGCATCTATATAAATCTAGATGAGGTCACTCCTACAAATAGGCATGAGTCAGAGACAGGAGAATCCCCAGAAGCTCCTGGGACGTTATCTAGGCATAGGCAGCATTAAATATGACAGTCTATCTTGCTTAAAGCTGAAGGTGAGAACTGACACCCAGGTTGTCCTCTGCATTGCACACACACATGATGATCTAGACAAGGGCGTGATTGTATACAAACCCAGAGAGATAAAAAGGTAAAGAAAAATAAAGTATCTTATGATTTCTATGGTTCTTTCTCAACATGGGCTTGGCTAGTCTGCAAGTTCCAGAATGCACTGGATGGATACACAATGATCATTTGTTGAATATGCTTTCAATAGTAGTTTGGAACGATAGTAATGGGTCATTGCAAGTTCCAAGTATGACAGCTCAGTGCTGAGAAGCCATGACCAACTGCATGGCTTGTTTTTGTTTCTGCTATGCACTGTGATTTTATGTATATATTCACGATGGAATAGGTGGGTTTTACTTTTAGGAAATTTCTAGGATGTCTTACAATATTACTAATATTATCATGCTCTACATTAGATCTTTGAATAGATTTTTTTATTTGTTATGCTCATAATACATGGTAAACATTACACAGACTATACATTGCTGACAAAGTTGTGGTTTTTTGCATATCTATGTGACATGTGCTCAGTGTTATATGTGATTTGATATATCTGAAACATTTCTGCACAAGCTAATAAAGTTTGTAGAAGGAGGGATTATATTTAGACATCTTTATTTTTTTTTCATTTGAAATACTCATATAGTAGAGACTCAATGAGTGAAAATTAAAATGCTTCTTGGGAACTCTATTACAGTGCACCAAATGTAAACTAGCTCCATTGGGTTCGTAGAACTATGAATGCCCTCAGTTGGTAGTAAAAAGGAACCCAATAAACTTAACTTTCTTCTGATTACTAAACTCTTGTTAGCCAGTACATTAAATGTTGGTAACAGACAGGGGCCAAGATCAATAAAGGCCTGCACAATTCTAGTCTAACGGGAGAGTCTAGACTAGTGTAATTATCACAAGAACACACGTGTAAGATATATGGCATTGTCTAGATTAGAAAGAACTCAGTGGATAAAAGTTAGAGAAGAATGCACAACGTAATACTAGAAAGGATAGGTACAGACTTTCAATTCACACAGAGGGGCTGGAATCTAGACTGCTATTTTTAAAGAATTATAAAGTCTGCTATATGAGACTTTTCATTTTTAACTCTAGGCATTTTCTGCATCCTGATATTATAAAAATCAAGCAAGGTCATATGTGTTAATAATTTAGAACATTACATCACACAAAATAACTATTTTTTTCTTACTAATTTTGTTACTAATTACAAACTAATTGTTTGGTTTTTGTCAGCAAAAGGCTTCAAGGGTAGAAGAGGAAGCCATAAATTGCATGTTCAGTTTTCATGAATGCTCTGGATTTGACCCCTAGAAGCCCATGAACTGGGTGTGGTGATACCCATCTATAATCTGAGCACTTAGGCAGCAGAGTCAGGACCATCAGTATTTCAGAACCACCATTGGCTATGTAGTGTGTTCTGGGCCCATCCTGGGCTATGTGAGACTCTATTTCAGAATTTTTTTTAAAAAAAAGAAAATAAACTTTTCCTCTGAGAGGAAAGTTGTCCTCTGAGAAACTCCACCCAGCAGCTGACTCAGACAGATACAGAGATACCCACAACCAAACAGTGGGTGGAGCTTGGGGACTCTTATGGAAGAATATGAGGAAGGATTGGAGGCCCTGAAGGGGGTAAAAACTCCACAGGAAGGCCAAAAGAATCAACTAATGTGGACCCTTTGACTCTCAGAGTCTGAATCACCAACCAAAGAGCATACATGGGCTGGACCTAGGCCTCCTCTCACATATGTAGCAGATGTGTAGTTTGGTCTTCATGTGGGTCCAGAACAACTGGAGCAGGAGATATCCCCAAAGCTGTTGCCTGTCTGTGAGATAATGTTCTTCTAGCTGGGCTGCCTTGTCTGGACTCAGTGGGAGAGGAAGCACTTAGCCTCTCAGACACTTGAAGCTTCAGGGTGGGAGAAGGATTGGAAGGGGTGGGGGAGTACCTATCAGCTCAGAAGAGAAGAGGACAGGGAATGGAGGAAGGATTGTGAGAGGGCATGACTGGGAGTGGGAGTGGGGCAGTGAGTGAGATATAAGGTGATTAAGTTGAAAAAATAAAATTGACTTAAAAAAACAAAAATAAAACATGATGACAAAAGTTTTAAGGAGAAGTGATGTTTCAGTCAGGTGTTGAAAGGATTAGACTTTGGATAAAAGAGAGATGGATGAGAAGATTTCCAGGTAGATAATGAGCATGAGTGAGGGAAAGTGGGGACAAAATGATACACGTGAGTAAGGGAGAGTCTTCTTATCAAGCTGGCAGCAATGGGAGATGGAATTTGTACCATAAAATGGGTTCAGATGGCCAGCAGCCATGGGAGCCAAAGGAGTTTTGACAGCGGAGAATCCTCCTTAGCTTTGCCCTCTGGATATGTGCTCAAGCATAAGTTTTGACTGTTGTATTGTGAACAGAGTGCCTTTGTATGTTAGGATTTTACCTGAACTGTTGTCACAATGTCTTGAGTACTATAAGCAATGACCATATTGACACTTATACAATTTAATGATCTTAAATCAATCCTCTCCTGATAGTGTTCTACTTTATTTTCTGTTATACAGGCTTGTATTAACATCTGTTTGTGTATAACCATTCCTCTATAAATAAAAACATGTATATGCTGAAAAAGAAGGCCACTAAGTCCTCAGGAACTTTAAGACTAAAATTCCATGGAACTGCAACAGAAAGTAGATTTTAGAATTTTTAGATTAAATCTTTTTTTCCTTTAGAATTAAAAAATTATAAACTTTATTTCAAAAACATTGCTGTACCAGCAACAAAAATAAAACCACACACATACACACACATACACACACACATGCAACACTCACACAAAAACACATACACACATGCATACACACATGCACACACATACATATACACACATGCATACAACATATACACATGCATACACACATGCACACATATACATAGACACATACACACATGCATACACACACACACACACACACACACACACACACACCCCAAAATTAACCAAATCCAGTGTCCACACACCTCAATGTGCTTATATACAGTTAGTCATTTGGAATGGAAGCCTTGTGGCTATACATTGGATTTTATGACAATATATTTTATGCAGTTTTTCACCACCCAAACTAAAAACCCAGGAGATTTAAAACTAGACAAAAACCTAGTTTTTGTCCTTTTTCATAACTCATATCCATCTGCAGCATCCCATCCTTACAAACTCCCTAATATTTAATCTTTCTTGTCCTTTTCTGCATTGCACTGTACCTATATGAACATTTGTTTCCACGTATATCAGTTATTGGCTAAATTTCACATATGAGAGAAAACATGCAATTTCTTTCCTTTCTGAGTTTGTATATATTGATTAATACCATACATTCTAAGTCCACCCACTTTTGTCTTTCATTATGGTATAAATGCTGACATTACTTTTAGTATATTCTCTGAGAAAATACTCTGAAATACCAGATTTTAATGTCAGAATTAACTATAATACATATTGATTTAGAATATCTTTATCAAAACTTTGGTCTAAGTTCATAAATAGGAAAGTTTCTGTCTTTGAGCAATTAAAATACCAGTTTTGGGAACTTAGCATTAAGTTTAGTATATAAAAATTCAGCCAGCAATTTGAACTGTAGAATAACCCAATATAACATATTGTGGAAAAAGTAAATAGGATATTTTTTAAAAATACCATATTTAACTTTAAGTGGAATTAATTTTTTAGCTACCTATTTGGTAGATTGGCTTTCTTGTGCTTAAGAGTCAGGAGTGACCTGTATTTCTTAACTTGACTATTGAGCTCTAAGTAAAGTATCTTTGGGGGAAAAAAGCCATTATGCTTTAGAAATAGCTATTTGAGGAGTTTATAGGGTTTTCCAGATGTCTGATTGAAGCTGTCTGATTCTTATGTAGATTATCTCCAACACACAACATTTGGTTTGCAGAATTGTGGTTCACAGGAAAATGGCTGCCTAGCAGAGGCAGCAGAATAATTATGATATCATTAGAAATATTTAAATATAAATAACATTCTATATTCGTCCTTGTCTCCTGTCTAGGTTTTGACAAGAAGAGCCAGTTTTGATGGGATTCCTGTGGCCCCGTAGATTTTTATCCTGTTATCCAATTTTCCGCTGCACTGATCTCCTTCTGTCAAACTGACTGCCAGCCAGGCTCCCGTTCTCCCGAGAGGAGGAACAAGGCTTTGTATTATAGTGGACAGAAGAAAGAGCACAAACACCCGATTTTCTCCCTCCAAGAGCTGTGCTCCCCCATTTAATAGAAAATTCCATTGTCTGAGAGTTGAAGAGAACGGGGAGAGGCATATGAGAAGACTTGAGCTTTTCATGCAGCAGAACAAGGTAATGTTGCAGGGCAGCTCAGATCCACAGCTGAACAGCATACAGATTGGAAGGCAGTGGTCCAGGATGCCCAAGGGCACATGAGGTACTGAGATGCTGTCCAAAATCGTTTGTGCTGAGTATTCCCTAGCACTGAGAAGTGAGGCTCACTGTCCCGTAAAGTGGAAAAGACATATAGATGTAAAGGAAAGAGAAGGATCATTTCCCTTGAATCTGGGGATGCAATAGTGGATGTGTGTGTGTGTGTGTGTGTGTGTGTGTGTGTGTGTGTGTGTGTGTTACACAGAGTGATGTTCACTTATTATGTAGATCTCAGAGCAAAGAACACATAGATAAAGAGAAATGGGTACAGGAGCTGAGATGATAAAACTATGGATACATAAGAAATGAGGTGAGTGGCAAGCATAGAATCCAACAAAGCAATTGCAAAATTTCAAAGAAAAACAGAAGATATGTTCAGAATACCAAGGTCTTCTAAACACTAGACAGCCAAAACAAGCCACACTCTTCAAGCCATGTATATCTTTGAGTGTATCTGGACCCTTTGGCTGCAATCTTCTGGATTAGAGAAAGAGGAAACTGTCAAGGTGTGAGGCAATGGTAAAGGTCTTGCAACAGTGAACACTAATTAGGTCATTGAAGCTTGGGCACTGGACTTGCCATATTTATATATGACATATGGTATATGTATAATATATGTATATACGTATATATATACATGTATATATATACAGTGAAGCCTTATAATTCTTAAAAAAATAACTCATATCATGCATGTAAAAGGCACAAAATCCAGTAAACATTTTCCTTGTTACTTACCTGATAAGAAAATATGTGAAACACTGTTATTCTTGAGAATGCATTCAATATACAGTCAAAACTCTGTATGTGCAAATGCGTGAGGCAAAATTGGAAGTGTTGGCCTGTACAGGCTATTTTTCTAAGCTGTTAAAATTTACAGCTCCTCTTTGAATGTAGCAAAGTGCCTTAGTGACTAGGGTGTGGTTTTCCCCTAAGGGTGTGAGTACTGAGAGTAAATGCAAAAGAAACATCTTCCTCTTGCTTGTCTGCGCCCTTGGCATTTGCAGGCACAGGTTGTATAACATTATGGATTAGAGATTTTGGGTTTTATCCTGGGCTCCAAAGAAAATAAAAGAGACTAACCTTTCAACATCAACTCAAAACTGTGATCCTTGTCTCACAATTCTGGGCTTGTGATCTACTTAACTATTGCTTGACTGGGACAGGGTCAGTCTGATTCTGAGCCATTGTGATCTATTCATTAACATATATATGTAATTTTGTAGCATATTGAAACTATTCATTTATACCTATAACTTGTAGCAACTTGTTGCAAAATTTGCTGGGTGCAATGTATTGGAACCAATAATTTAAAAAGGATTAAATACTCACATGTCTGTGACTTACCTATTATCTTGTTAACATGTACAGTTGACAATATGATGTTTTTAGTTATTTGGGCATTGTGAAGTGACTAAACCAAAGACTAATATATCACCTCACATGTTTAATCTGTGTGTTCAATGAGGACATCTAAGATCCCCCTTAACAATTTTGATATATACTTCACATCATGATTAACATAGTCACTATGACTATACAGATAAACTCCTGAAGTTGTTCTGTGCAATGGAGAACATCTGGCTGATATCTCTGCTCTACATCATTAGGCTCTGGTGACCATAATTTCTTGTCTTTGCTCTTACAAGGTGAAGTTTGATCTTTGATGATTTTCATACAAGTATGTCTGCAGTGGAAGTGGCTGAAGACCCAGCTATTAAAACTACTTACAATTTCCACTGCTGTCAGACGTGTACATGAGGTGCTAGATAAGCAAAGGAACCACTAGCTTAGTATGGAAAACATACACTGATATTCTTCTGTCTTTGCTCTACAAAATTATTTGCACATTATCTGTGGTTCATGAAAAAAAATGTAAGACAGTAATGAGGTGAATAGAATGGAATTATTTTGCTCTAAAAGCTTGTGGACAAAGGGAGGAAAAACGAACTGATATGTTTCAATTTCTAGTTATATGGATCTTGCAAATAGCCAAGGAACTACATACAAAAGGATCCTTTCCAACCATATTCGCAGGGGTAAACTTACTGTGAATATTAGCATGCTCTGATGCACCAGGATTGCAATGAATGCCTGCAAGAGCTTCAGAAATTTTTTGATGAGGATTTTCCTGGTTTGTACAATAGTTAACATAAAATTATAACTCAAAAGCAGGCAAAACTACTGCCATGTCTATCTGTGTACATTTTAGTGTATCGAAGGCCTTAGAGGATCCCCTGAAGGTTTGCTGGCTTCCTGCAGTGTCCTGTTTGTTTCATTATGCTATTTACCTGGCCTGTTTTGCAATTCATGGCTTCTAATAACATTTTAATGGTGTCTGTGTAGCTGGCCCATATGGAGGATGTTGGATTCTGTTGTTCTAATAAGAGTATGAAATGTAGCTTGTGGGTTTTTGTGGGGGACTAAAAGAAACTCATTACAGTTTTCTCTTCCTCTATATGTTGCCAAAAACATCATTGCTGCCCAGGTCTGTGTTTTGAATCTATGACTACGTGTTTATGTTTTCATATCAGTGTGTTTTATAAAAACAGTAAAGTTTGTCAGAAGAACTAAACTCCAGATAACTAAAACAATGCACTAGTACAAAAGCAGACAGGAAAGCAAGCAGACAGGTGCCTCTGTGAGGGAGCCATCTAAGGGAATTCCTTTTGTGAAGTGCTTTTGGAGCTATTGAGTGGCATAAAGGGCTGGAAGCCTTCATTAGCCTCAAAGTGAAGAGTGTAAAGTAGTTGCCCACAAGTTAGAAATAAAGTGGAAAGCATTTAACAGAAGATGCTTATTCTACAAAGCTTTACTACTTAAAGTGGGGTGATCTCACTAACAGTATCCTCAACAAGGGGCTTCTGAGATGCACAGTAGTAAGCCTTATTCTACATCCATTAAAGCAAACCCTGTGTGCACAGGTGAGAGCCTGAAGCACAGAGATTCTTTACTTGTTTGATCAGCATGGGGAATTCAGATGTGTCACGAGGGGATGTTTTAGGATGCACTGATATGTTCAGAGGCAAACTGCTCTGTAGATCCAGCCTGAATTATGAATTCATTCCAATCTGCTGGATAAACTGGGCATCCCTTCTTGGTAACTGTTTCGTGAAAATCAAGTGTAGTGAACAAATTTTGGTGAAAATGATCAAGTACATTTTAATTGGTATTGTAAACCTGGGAAAAGGTCACCTTCAATGAGAAAATACAATGGTTAAGGACACCAGAGGCTCCACACTACAAATACCTAGAACCAGGTTATTGACTGTCCATGAATGCCTACACAAGCTCTTCTTCAAAATCTTGATTTTTGTTACTTTTGACATGGATGAGTGGGAAATTGTCACTGGGGAATGAAACATATGTTCTCCTGTTCTCAAAATTCAAAAGTGGCTAAATGAATTAAACTCAAACTTCTTCAATAATTCACCTTCAGGATGATATCTACATCTATCTATCTATCTATCTATCTATCTATCTATCTATCTATTTATCTATCTCTGTCATGTCCCTTTCTTCCCTTCTCTCTTTCTTCCTTTCTCTTCTCTCTCAAATATTTTATTGAGTACACTATTCTTAGCTTTGTTTCAGACTTAAAAAAAACTTAAAAACCTTTTCTAAGCAAACATGGTATCTGTATCTTACTTTCTATGCGGCAAAACTCCCTTCTGATGTGTCCTGAAGGCTTTTGCCAGTTGTCATATTTTTGGAGCAATTGCTTCCAGTTTTTATTTTATTTTCTCCTCCCTTAACATTCCTGTTTCTTTGTAAAATAGATCAGTTACCATGGGAACATGCCACTGTTCTGAGTAGAGTGACCGCTGAAATTCATAGAGGGCTCTTCAGATATGAGTGTGTGAAACTAAGATTGTGTATGGTCCTTTTGACACCCTTCATGCTGTGATCTGATGTTCTCTGTTTTGACTAAGGTGTCTCCATCCCCTGGCACAGCTCTTACATGGGTTGCTGTTTTATCTTGGACTATGATTATGAGAAAGATGCTAACTATAGATGTTTTTTGTTTAAACAAAATCTATTTTAACAACTTGAATAATTAGGAAGCTAGATTAGGAAGAGATGTTACTCTGGAGTTAAAATGGATGATGGTAGTGTCAGATTCAGTAGTGAATTGGCAAACTCTTCAAATTTACAAAACATCATCACAGATGGATATACATTATTAACATACTTTAAAAATCTGGTTTTGGATATATTATAGGTTGCCTGTGGAATGAAAAGGGTTACATTTCTTCTTTTATTCTCACATCATGTCATAGAAAATAAGGGAAAAGATCTTTGTTTTTCTAGGTCTGAGTGGTCAGGCCAATAAATTGCTTGAGAGTGAATTTAGTACTAACTCCAGAAATTCCCAGAAGTAAGATTTTATATATTAAGTTTAACAAAAGTGGGAGCCTCAGGCTACAGTAGAGTATGTGGGAAGGTCTGTTGGAGCCTTCCATGCTCTGTGACCACACTGGTCATCTTTATGACTATAGATTCTCCAGAAATGGTTACAGCATGATCAGGAGGATCTAGGTAAGTTAGACAAGGGATTTTTACATATGGTTTATTTCTGATGACCTTTCCATTGACTTTGCCAAACTTTCTCTTTAATCTTGTGCTTAAAAGAGAACTTGTGTTCTGCACCTAGATTATCTTTTAGTAAACGGGATTGCAGTCCATTAAACTTAGGAAATGTGTGTTGGTATACACTAAAATTTATATCTATGTTTTAAATATTGAATCTGAGAAATGAAACTTGAACTTTTACCTTATCAGATTTGATTCCTATAGGGATGGGCTTCAGGGGATGCCACTTCACATATGAGGCTTAAGCATTTAAAAAAAAAAAAAAAAA
>JADRCD010101239.1:347-31281 GCA_019843815.1 Montemys delectorum | reverse complement strand
TATGAGAGAGAGAGAGAGCGAGCATGTAGTATTTGTTCTTTTGAGCCTTGGTTATACTACTTAGTATAATATTTTCAAGTTCTGAAAAACTTTCCTGGAAATTATATAGTTTAATATCTTTATGGATGAATAAAATGCCATTGTATATAATGGCATTTTGTTCATCACGAGAGGTAGGTGCTGGAGGGTTCCTGAGCAGTTGTTGTGTTAGAACTTCTGCATGCTTAAACTCAAGGCTGGCTGAATAATATTTTTAGAACTGTTCAGAATCCTTAGAACTCAATGGTATTTTAGAATGCTGTTCAGAAAGCCTTCCTATTGTATGTGCACACTTACCAGAATGGTAGTCACCACGATGGTCCTGTTCTCTGAGGATGAGCTGTCATTGCTGATTTGTTGATCTGAGAAGGGCACAAACCTTTCATACTCGTTCCAGTAACCAGCCTAGGAAGAACAGACATTTGATCTGGATGCCCATTTTCCTCTCACGAAATACTAAGTGGACTTTAGGAAGTTTGAAACTTACAAGGATTGATACCCTGTTCCTATCTATGCTTTCACTGACCCCAGGACAAAAATACACACAGAGGTGGGCTTGCTATTCCTTTATCTTGAGGATTCCTTTCCTCATTTTACCTTTACTGACAATTCTGCAAAATACCCGAGCCTGCTGTGTAATGACCACTTTTTCTATTATCAAACCTCTATAGAAGAAAAATGTTTGGAATTGCAGAAAGCTGATATATCGGAGTCAAAAGCCAGTTAGTAGCTGGTAGATATGGTGCAAGAGAGTTTATATTCTAAAGGCTTATCATATGGCTACAAAATCCCCCTTATGTGTAACTCAGTCATTAGTAAGGTAGAAGCTAACTGGCCACATACAATTCAGCTATGAAGAAAGATATTTGGTCTCAGGTACTTTGTGTGGTGGGCTGGCAGTGACCTACTTTCATTCTTGTTTGTTAAAACTCATATGTGCCTAGGAAGATTCTGATTTAATAGCATGCTCTAAAGTTTGTGATTCTTCCCCTTTGTTTAGAAAAATTGTTAGTAACTTGTGAGTCTATTACTTTTATAGGAATTAGAGCATCATTCTCTTTAGTAACACATGGTTGGATCATTCTGATTACAAAGCTCTATGTATCTCATCTCTGTTCCTCAGCGGATGGAAAGACAGAAACACCAAGTGGGCCTTTCTTTGTATATTTCCCATATATCTTCTTGTGTGGACATGCTCTCTCACCTTTGGAGAGGCATTTCTCTTATTGTCTGCTTTGGCTACTTACTTTTCGAGAGCCTGAGACTTTCATTTCATACACATCAATGGTATAATTTGTCCTACGTCCATAAGTGTCAAATTGGATGTTTCCAGTCATGCCTTGTACTTGCACCTGGTAAAAAGGCAAGAAGTGAAACGTTAAACTAGCTTTTACAGTGTTGACTCTAGGTCTCTAGGATGAAATCTTTGAGGATTTTCATTTCAGGGCATTAAATTATATGTAGCGGATCAAGTCTTCACAGAGCTTTATTTTCTTAACAATGTGTTCTTGGTATACTTTTAAGTTATGAAACTTTAGTTGGGTGTTAGAAGTGGTTACCTGTATTATGTAGTGAGATGTCTTTACCCCGTGTTTCAAGAACTTGAACATTTCTAATAGCCCCTTTTTAAGAATGTACTTTAGGCTGAAATAGGTTAATGTATTATTCTGCATTATGAGTCTCTTGTGTGGCAGCACTGTGTCTAATCTTCATATTTCCAATATTGGAAAGTAACCTGGTTTCCACAGCATGACTCAGTAGTCCTAACCGGTGAAATGGGAAATCCCAGAAGTACCTATTTCTAAGAACTATTTAGATGATTACATGAGTTCCAAGTAATGCCTGGCATGTAGTAAGTATCACAGTGCAGTCTAACTATGTTAACATTAGAAATTATTTATTATTCTGTGTATATGATATGAATATATGTAAGCACAGGTATGTGTGTACTGCAGTGTATATGGGGGGCAGAGGACAATTTTCAGGAGTTGATTCTTTCCTTCCCCTGTGGGATCTTGGGATTGACCTCAGATCATCAGGCTTATGCCTCAAGCACCTTAGCCCAGGAAGTCTTCTTTCCATCTCCAATCTGAATTAATTACCAAGCAAAGTGACTTTAGCTATTTTTTTGAGAGAGTTGCACATTTATGTACTTCTACTGTGAGAGAAGCAGGCGTTCCCCCTTATTTCAACTATATGCCAAGGGACAGACAGGTAGCAGAGATCATGGGTGCCATTGAGATATAGTTCAAAGACTGATAAAAATTTGTGGACCTCAAGGAATTCAGGAACGTGGAATGCTCAACAGAGACAGAAGTGCTAGAGCTCCATTCCTGTTTTGGGATGCCAACTTCAGAGTCTACATATGCCACAAGGGTTCCTGGTCATAGGAAAACAAAAAGCCATATCTACTGACAGATTTTCCCATCTGCCCTACAGTTTAGAAATATCAAATAAAGACTCTCAGTCTATCAGGATGTTTCACTTCCTAAGTAAGAGTTAGAGACTTTAAAAAAAAATAATTTTTTTTTGTTTTAGAATAAGCTGAAAAAATATCTTTCCTTTCATTTATAGGAAGCAACAAGCTAGCAAACAAATCAGGGGCAGTAATGAGGTTATACTGCCAAGGGGAAAATTTATATCAAGGCTTTGGGAATAGTTTTTAAAAGAAGTAGATTTCTTTTAAAATAAAAGTAGGTGACCATAAAACTGCTTTGATATGGCAATTCCATCTGACCCAGCAAATGTAAGCACTAAGCTTGCAGAGTATGGGAGATGACAGTTCTAGGTAAAGAAATGGGAACTTTATTGATGCGTTATTCAGTAGGATGAAACTGATGCATGTTGTGATGTCTGATAGAGCTGAGACAATTGCATAGAAATTCTTCATTGCTGTACATACTCAGGCCTTCAAGTCTCATTAAGAATTACACATTTCAAAAGACCCAGGTTATCTGAACTTGATTTATGAACTAGGCAGTCAACAGGTGTCCTAGGGATGCCAGCCCTCATGATGCAAAGTCTTTATTTAGTGAGTAGGAATAGAGCTGGACCACCACTCTAAGTGAAGTCTAGTTTTAGGGATATAGACTAGTATTGAATGTCAGTGACACCTTCCCACTACCTCATCTAGAATCTATCTTTAATCTAAACAGCCTTAATATTATTTTAATAATCTATATCCTCTGGATTGGGAGCATCTCAAGGTAAGAGGCATTCATTTTCTGTTTTCAACACTAATGTAATTCAAATATGAGCTCTCCTTAGCTTGCCTCATATTTGCATACTAATCATGGAACCTAGTCTATACTCATAGGGGCTTACTAAGGGCAGAATGGATGGCATGGCTATATATTCATTTAAACAGGCCCCACCTCATACATGCCTCTATCTAAAATCAATGGTTTGGTTTCTAGATTTCTTCAGAGGAAGAAAAGGATTTATTGAGAAACAACGATGTCATCAGGAAGGGTCCCTGTACATCATAAAATCTAATTTTTAATGAACATATGTAAAAAGAGATTTTTTTAAAAAAAATGTCATAAAACCAGGCTTATTTTCAGTCATTTTGAATAACAGCATTCTGAGGGACCATTTTGGAAAGGCCATTGCTCTCTAGAATAGAAACAAGTTGAAGGATCCCTGTGGTCAGGTGATTGGCCATTAAGGCCTGGAAAGGAAGGTGATTTATGTGGCCTGTCCCTTGAATTTATCAGTGAGTTAAACATCCAGAAATTTTTTATTTGAGACAGGATAGCTGGTCCAATTAATTTATAGCCAAGTTGGTTTCTTAAGTTTCTATTGTGGTGGCCACGTTTCTATTTGGGGGAAGTGGTGGTTTATGTTATGAATGGCCAATCAATTAGAAACGCTGGCTCCTGCCCATGAGGTTTTGTTGATGAAAACTCATTTTGATTCACTCTGAGGCAGTTTTATATTTCACTCATCATTACGTTCCACCTGACAATACAAATCTTGTAACTGCTAGGAAGGTGGAATTTAATTAGCTGCTCTTCAAAATCATGCACCACTGCCTCCATAAAACTACACTCGGGGCATCTGTTAGGGAATTGACACAATGACATAAAAGTCTACACAGTTTGAGAAGGGCTCATATCTCTTTCTTGGAGAGAGACACAGGGGCTACTAACCTCTTTGGATGGAATGTATCCAACTTGGCAAATTAAGGCAGCAGTAAGAGAGCCAAATACACAAAATGGTGTACGTTATGAGGCTGTTCCTGATTCTTCATTGCTGAGTTGTGCACAGAATTATCTTAGGATGACCTATCTCTTTGTTCATTTGGATGTCCCAAACATCAAGATAATTAGTTGGAAAGAAGAGCTTCTTGTACTCTTGGAGGCTCATTTTAATGCATGCAGGGACATGTGGCAGGCATAAAGTTAAATATTCAGGAGAGAGCTTTGCTTGGGAAGTTGCAATGAATGGGTGAGATTGCTTCTAGTGTAAATAATGGAATCTGTTCAAAGGACACTGCTTGAAGCCTTAAATGATTTCTTACCCAGTAAATACTAAAAACAAGTGACCTATTTGATCATCTATCCATTGATTCCTTGTACTTTTCTTTAGGCTTTTTCTTTGTGGCAAGGGGCAAAGCCTGTTAAGTAGGCCTAGAAATGCACCATGTCCCTGCATTCTACCATGCACAATAGAATAAGCGTTCTGTTTGACAACAGAAATACTATCACACTGGCTCAGTTCCACAGTCCATTCAGGCTCCTAATTCTTCTGAGGAGCCCAATGATGCTGCTGTCTTTTGTAATGCCTATGTTGAAGTTAGGATCATTTCATTAAAAAAAGAAAAAACCAACCAAACAAAAAACCAAATCTTCATAGCAAATGTCATATTTGTAGAAGATATGTTATTTTGAAGCTACTTATTAATTCTATCTATAATTTTTAGAGGACACTTTCATTTACCATGTACAGTGCAGCATAGAAGGAAACATTTATTTGCCCCAAATTTATTTATTTTTTTTTCAAACTTCACAGCAGAACTTTCTATTGGTGGAATTCTAGATTTGGGTGACTATCCACACATATCTTTTCTGCACAGCCTGAGATGCTGTTTCTTAGTACATCCACCTTTGGGGACTGAGATCTCCCTTTTGTGTCTTTCTAAGGCCCATCCTCCTCACCAAGCAATTGTCCTTACCATTTTCAGAGCTCTCTCAATATCAATTCCTTGACTCCAGGGCACAGCAGGATTTGCTAAGCAGTCTCCAGCACTGCCTCTGCGGGATACATCCACTCGCTGCCTCCTCAGGTACCGGAAGGCTTCTGCTATGACCAGTATTGCGTCATGTGTCAATGCAGATGTATACTAAAATAAAGCATGAAAAACAAGATAGCATGACAAATGACATCCTCCAAACTTGCCTTGTTCCTTGTGCTTTTTATTCGCTTCCACCTTTTGCTCTACAAAGATATCATCCTAATTATTTGAATTCAAAATTCTCTGTGGGCAAGCCTGACTTTGATGCATTCCACAATGATGCCTCTTACCTCATGTGTGCACGTGTTAGGGTTATTAAGATCAAATGGCTCAAGGGAATCTCTTTCTTGCTCTCAATACTGTTTCATATTGAGTGAGTGAGTATAAACGGCTGGGTATTTTGTAAGGGCAGAAATGCTTGTGATGTTAAAGGATGGTGTGTATAGATTAGAGAGGAAATAGCCTATCCTAAAGCAAAGCTGAGTTATTGCTGTTTGTAATAGAAAATTCAGATCTGCTGTTTACTTAGGGGAAAATGGAAATAGCTAAGTTAGACAGCTTGAAATTAATTTGGAAGGAAACATTAATCATTTCTGTCTGGACCATGTTTGAAGCAAGCTAGGACCTCTGGCCAGCAATAAATCAGTTTTTGTTTCCCAGGGGGTAGCAAAAACCAAAGATGCTTTTCAAGTGTCGAAAATTACAATTGTTATTGAGTTTTAAATCTGATAACGTTGACAATTTGTAGGCAATGCTTCATGATGCTACCTCTTTCAGGCGAGAACATTTTACTTTCTGTTCCTTGTATACAGTGACATATTCTACTAGGGATGCTGCTAGTCACTTAACACAAGGGACTTGATTATCTGCAGTTGGAAATGGTGGATGCTTTTCCATTAAATGAATCAACAAAGCATGATTAAAATAAGCTGGCCTCTGTTTTGCAAGGGTGATGAATACTTATGGAATATGGAATGTTATTGACTTTTGAAAATGTAGCAAAAATGTCCTAGGGGGAGTTTTCACTATATAAAAGTCTTTCCAAATACAATTGAGAGTGAATACATTGTTGTCTCTACAACTATCAATTTACTTTTCTCTTGTTACTTTTCTTTCAGAAGCAACTTATCAAATATGACTATAATGGGAGCATATTTTCTTTCATGAAGGAAAATCTTTGTGTTTGCCCATCCTAGCACTACCTAAAGCCAACATAGTGGTGATTTTCCTCCCAACCAACTGCATACATTGTCACTAGTCTTAATGTAATTCTTCTAAAGCTATATTAAAAGAACTATTTAATTTTGTACTTGATTCAGTTTCTGTACCCATGCATCAGATTGCCCAGTCAATCTAAAATAAATCATAAAAGACATATTTATGAAATATAGATTAAACAGCATCTAGATTTTAATTTCTAGATGATTTTTCCAACTCTATATATTCTATGTCAAGTATTAAAGTAGGATCTTTGATTGATTCAATACAAGGTTCAATACTTTCTTAAACTATTTTTAGGGTTTTACTTATAACACTAAGCATTTTTTATAGTAAATAATAGCATGTTGCATACACACACTCATTATTGATGGGTACCTGAGATGGTTTTCATTATCTTTCCTAGGAGTTATACATCTTCAGAACAAGGATAGTCTATACTGCAATATTCTCTTTATATCTTTTATCTTTGTTCATTTTTTTGTCTAACATTGTGTTTATAAAATTGTTGAGAGCACGTAAAATAATGAATAAATGTATCTGTCTTCTATAGTTGCTAAATCGAAGTATCACAAAGCAGCGAGGTTAGGCAGTTTCATGGAAATATAAACTTTTTAAGCTCACCAAACTATAGCATGAGAAATCATACCAGTTTAGTACATTAAAAAATATTTGACAAGAAAGGATTCCTCATTATGAATGTGACCATATTCACCAACACAAATTAGGACACCTGGTCTGACCAAGGGGCAGGATGATTTAAGATGGAACTGTCCTAGAACACTCTGGTACATATAATCTGCATTACACTCATATGGTTAGCTTCTCACTAGCAAGTGACTTTATTGAATTATGAAATTATGTTTAGCTCATAAGTTTTCTAGAGTATTTCAATTGTTTAAAAATTTTACTTGTATCTAGTTGTATCAGAACTTTACAGGTTCTGATGTGACCTCTTCAGGGTAGTAGAGAATACATTTCTCTTCTTTCATCTATCTTCCCTACTTTTCTCTACCCTATTATTGTCAGGGAGAAAGGAGAACTGGAGAAAGTATGAGAAAGTAGACCTTCCCCAGTTTCCTTTTTTAAGGGGGAAGGTTTTAACATACTTGACTCTTCTTCTTACATCATGGTCATTGTATGCATTTTTACTATAACAGCAGAAAAGAATTAAAAGCTACTTTTATATTTAAATTGTGTGCTGAGGTTATGAATAATATATATATTCCTTCAAAAATATATGTTTGAATATAAATATATACTATATATATGAAGAAACCTTTGTGTAGCACAAATAATTTCCACCTAATTTATCTCTTTTAAAATTGTGAGTAAATAATAGGTTTTCTAACCATAGGGAACACATATGAAAAATATGCACTCTAAATATGACTTTCTGCTTTTAATATTCTTATCTTGATTTTGAGAAAATGAGCAACTTAGGTAATCTAATTATTTTTAAAGACACTTTTGTAGACAGGTAACTGTTTCTGTTCAATGTTTCTGTACATATAGGTAATACATATTCTATACTAGAGACTAACTCACCTGGGTGTTCTGAGATTCATGGAACCTATCATGGGGCAGTCACATAAATAATGTAAAATCCAATTTTCTGTTTTAGACTATCAATCTTTATCTTTCCCTATTGCCTCTACCCCTTGCCTGATTCACGTTCTTATAATAGTGTAAATTACTATGAGAATATTACAAATGAGATTCATTTAAACAGTAAACTAATTTATTTTCAAACAGTAGATTTTTTTTTTAACAAAATCTATTCTCTATAGTTTATTTGGGGGTTAGGTTATACTATAGAATCGGTTGCAGCTGATTTTTTTTTTAAGAGTTGTTGAATCACATCTGAGGGAAGAGCACTTGATCACAGGATGGTTGTAAGTATATAAAGGCCATATTGAAAAGCTTTCGAAAGCTGGCCTTCATTGTCTGTATGTCATGGAGCATTACCTTTAGTGGTGCATTCTTGGCTTCGGGGAATTCCCTTTCATCCAGTCTCACCCAGCGCTGTATGAACTGCTGAACCATTGGGTTTTCATTGTTGACAATCTGGAAACCTGTAATGTTGGCTCCCCCATGCATGACTCTTTCCAGTACAATGTCAGTAAAACCCTGGGAAGACAATGAAAAGAATCATGACTGTGAGAGACATACATTTCTGGTACATTTATCTGTTGGAGAGTCAGCATGAAATGAAAGATTCCTTCCCTAGGATTACTTATTAGCAATGAAGAAAGTCTTGGATATGAAACCAATTCTTAGGCCACCATGTCTTTGAAAGTACAAACAAAATGGAGAAATGGTACGTGCTTCCATTTTTCTGTCTGTGACCAATGCAGGTTTTGCTTTTAAACAAATATTTTGTTTCATTTACCTGTATTTTCTTCAGTCTTCCTACCAAGACTTCAAATAGAACACTCTGTGACTAGAGAATGTTGAAGATGTTTGGCTGATATAGAAAATCTTTTCCTCACCTTAACATGCTGAGCAGAGCAAAGTGTTTCAGATTCTTGTGAGGAGTATTTAGACATTTGTGATTCACAGAAATACCAGTGAGTGAAGCTGACAGCTTGCCTGTATATGATGGCATAAACCCCAGGGTGCGTCTCACATGAATCCATAAATGAGTCTTGACATCTGTATAGTATCCACCATTTGCTCCTTCACTTGCTCTGGTTACCATCTGGTGTCTCTGTCACCCAAGTACTTCAAAGTGCTCTCCCCAGGGTTCACACCTAAGCCTTTTCCACACGGGCACTGCCGACTCCTTTGGGTATTACTGTCTTCTGGGATACCCTGCCTAGGAATTGCTGCTACTTTTGTTGGATATCGGTCTCCTGTGCTTTGTTGCTCATGTGTTAGAATCCTTAATGAATGGATGCCAGCTTTCTATATCAATGGGAGGGAAGGTGGGGGAAATCTCAGAGGAGTTGGAAGAGAGGAAACCATAATCAGAATATATCGGATAAAAAAACCCCCTATTTTCAGTAAAAGAAGAAAAAATGTGCTTAGAGACAGCAGACGTTTGTGGCAGTAAGAAGGAAAGATACACTAGCATCTGGGAATTTCCTCTGTTTTTCAAATATAGGAGTTGCCTAGTTCTGACTTTTTCTCCAACATAGCTCCTACCAAAATTCAGGTGAATAGTCTATGTACCTTATTGTTCTTATGTTTAAAAAGAAAACAAGAAACAGACATTAGAAAAGAAAATAGATTTTTTTTTTTTATCGTTTGGGGAAATTGCAAGGAGAAAAAATTGCACAATGTATCTGTGGCACTTTTACTGGTTATGAAAAATCAAGAGACAAAAATTGGAAAAGATATTGATTTTTCTGTGGAAAAAAAAGAAGACGTCATGAATTTAAGAGGAAGGTGGAGGAGAAAAGGGAGGAGAGAGAAGGGGTAGAAGTAATGTATGTACAGTACTTATGTATCAATTCTTCTAGAGAACAAACATTTTAAATTTACATTAAAAAAACAAAAAGAAATGGGAAGAACCTCCTCTCTTCTTTAGATTGTTGTCAGGATTGTGTGTGTGTGTATGTTCATATGTTTATGTGCTCATGTGTATGAATTTATGTAGCATATGAGTGTATACCAGTTGTCTGTGTTGAATGCTTTCCTAAATTGTTCTCCATTTTTTTTTTTTGAGGCAAAAATCTCTCAGTAAAACTGGAGCTCATTGACTTATGTTGGCTAGCCAATCAGTTCCAGGGCTCACCTGTCTCTTCCAACTCCCCTTCCCCCATACTTGGATTGCAGGCACTCACTACCATGCCTACCTTTTCTACATGAGTTTTAGGGTCCCAAAGTCAGGACGATGTCTAAAACTTTTTTAACTGAGCAGTTTTCCAGCCCAGCATCACCTCTAACACTTAGTGTAAGAAAATTTCAAATATACAGAAACTTTAAAAGCAACATGCAGTGAACACCCTTATAGTTGATAATCATATTTTACTCCTGATGCTCTCTGGTCCACTAGTTCATTCCATTTTTGGAATACATTTCAAACAAAATAAGTGGTAAGTAGGTACAGATAGATATTAGTGTACTTTAACCCCAATATTAATAGCTATAATTTCCTGTTTATATAGTATTTCTCCTTTCCTTTCAGTATTTGTGGTATAAATATGTGTTCATGTGGGCATGTTCATGTGTACATACAAGTAAATGTGCATTTATTTAGAGTGCGTATTTATTTAGAGTGCACATGTTATTTTTTCAGACTTTTTTCTTTTCTCTTTTTGAGGGAAAATTTGTATCTAATGAAACGGACAAATTTTAAAAGTATGCTTGATGTGTTTTGATAAATGCACATGCCTATATTATCCATATTCTTATAAGTTCTTCTATTTTCTTTTTTGTGCTTTCAGAATATCTTCCTTGAAGTGTGATAATCACAAAAAAGCATGTGTATATCTTTAAGTGCATATATTCATTAATAGTCATAAACTGAACCACAAATGTAACCAGTCTTCCAAAGTGCCCCATGTGTTTCTCTCTAATCACCAACCCCAGCTTTACATTCTTAATTTTAGAGTTCTTTCAAATAAATCAGAAAATGGCCTTAGAAAAGATTTTAGTGAGACACTTTCTCAGTAATTAGTTAGAACCCCTATCATCTTCCTTTCATTGTGAGATATGAATTTAAGGAGATTGGACAAGGAGCCAATTAGTTTGGTTTGCATACTGAGAATCACTCCTCCTTTCTAATAACCACAAGGCATTTTAAAGTTAATATTAACTTGTTGTGATGAGTTTTCTCCTAAAGGATCCCTTTATGAGAGATACTAAGACAATGTTTTCTCCAATTTGCTAACCCCTGCACTAAAATCACCAGAGAAGCAAGCTTGTGTATAAATCTAGCCGAGGCTATCATTACTATGAAAGTCTATTAATCCACTCTCCACTTCCAAAAGAAAGAAAAATCGAAAACAGAGAATAAGGGTTTAATTAATAGCTTCAATTTCACCAAGTGAAAACATTGGGCAGTAGCAGATTCTGCACAAGAAAGCTGTCATGGGTAAAGAGTAGGGCCTTTGATGTCTTCCTTAGGTGGGTTGAACCAGTGGTCAAGTTGAGTGGTAAGGCTTTAAAAGTATCTGAAAAGATGCATCAAGCAAATGAACATTAAACACATGGATGACAAAATGGTTCTATAAGATGGGAGAGGGTCAGTGGCAGAAGACAGCCGAGAAAGGTTTTGGTGCCTCCTGCTCTGCTTTCTCTATTTGTCAAACTTGTAGAAGAACTGTTCTATTTCTCAAAAGAATTACTGCAGTTTACTGTTGTGTACAGCTATAATTGATGAAGTTGTACACTGAGGCCTCAAACTACTGAGAGACCCGTTAGTGAAATAACTATTACAAGAAAGCTGACTAGCGGACATATAGTAGGAAGACTAGAAACACAGAATGGTGAGAGTAGGAGTAATGAATACAGACTGACTAAAAGGCAAGCACTGCTAGACTCCAACCTCCCAAGTTTCCAGGCACTATGTTTTGTCATAATTTGTAGTTAGATTATTGTGCGCATCATTGAGTTGAACACACACAATTCTTTATAGTGTTTTATTGGCTTAAAATCATTGTAAAGATACTAAACAGAACAGGATAATCACAAACACACAGAGTGTACAAAAAGGAGAATCAAATGAGAGGGTTGTGATAAGATAATGAAGTTGGAGAAAGGAAATTGGCTGGCAACTAGCTCACTTTACCCATTTGATTAAGACATTGGACATTGTGATTGTTGATATAACTCTTCAAAATTCACTCCTTGCTTCGCTACACAGAGACCTTGAAGTTGATTTTGATACCAGGTCTATCTAAACTCTGTGTATAAACATAGCATAGTAATAGAGACCTTCAATACTTTGACCAGTAAAGAAAAATAAAAGATTAAAGACACTTAAATACTAAGTTTTGGGGTGCACATTCACAATAGGGAAAGGGGATAACTGAGTCCTGGTTCATATTCATCTATTTTCTCAGTATTGTAAGGAGTTTAACTAACCACAGTTCTTACCAAATTTACCTCTAAGAGTTGCTATAAAATTGAACTAAATTGGGAATAATGAGGCCATATATTTCACAAATGCAAATGTCAACATTGCCTACTTAGTGAGAGGAAAATCTAGAGAGTAGTGTCAGGAGTGAAACATGGGGAGCTCAGAGAGAGGTGAAGGACTCAGCTAGTTCCTGGACTAACTTCATTCAGTTTCAACTTGGCAATGTGGTCACTGTTTTCTTTTTGTTGTTGTTGTTGTCTTATACTATGAGACATTGACATCTTTGAGAATTGAACCAGACCCAACTTTGCCACATGTTTACTTATAATGTTGACAGGGGAGAGATGACTATGAATCACTTACCAATGATGGGAAGATACATCAAGATGGAGGAAAAGAAGGACCCCAGTTCTCTTAGGGTTTAGGATCTTAGCTAAAGGCAAGAAATGTCTGGCTCCTGAAACTCTTTGAATAACATTCAAAAACATTCAGGAAAAATATCCATTTTTGTACTATTTGATTAAATAATTTTCATTCTATAAGATGCTCACTGCCACTGGGTATAAGGTGTGAATCCAGGGCTAGAGAGATGGCTCAGTAGTTAAGAGCACTGACTGCTTTTCCAGACATTCTGAGTTCAATTCCCAGCAGCCAATGGTGGCTCGCAACCATCTGTAATGGGATCTGATGCCCCCTTCTGGTAGGTCTGAAGACAGAGACAGTGTACTCACACACATAAACTAAATAAAATAAATCTTTTAAAAAAAAAGTTGGTGCTAATCTTTAGAAGCAATATAAAGATAGTAATGATAGGCAGGAATCCAGACAGCACCCAGAGTAAGTGAGTAGGACAATGGAGGAGTTTTAAAGGGAGGGTGCAGTGGCAGGATGAGGGAAGGTAGGAGGAAGTCTGATGTAGAGAGAGACACTGGATGGTAATAACTCACAATTTTCTGTTATTTCATCATTTAAAGGAATTTCACTTGCCCAGAATGCTTGCTAAATTTTATTGCTTGAGTTTGTCTGTCTGATCTCATTGAAAAAGGTGAGTATATCGGATGGGTGTCTCTTCTAAATCTCTGGAGAGATATTAATTTCAGAGAGATAATAACAAATCCCATGTGAAAAAAGAAGTAAATAAAAATGGTATATATCATTGTAAAAAAAAAGGAACTTATACCTGATATCTAAAAGGCAAAAGTGGTTTAGTTTTATGGCTTACCTGTTTCTATTCTAACAGATATTTAAATATGTTGTTTTTAGATTACATACTGCTAGATTGGACTGCTGACATTTGCAACTAGAATTCCAAGTAACAAAGAGACTTCATTGTTTGGAGAAGTTTAACAAAGAAAGCATTATTAAAGAAGTGACCCAAAATTTTCTACACAGGAAGAGAGTGAATCAACAGAACAATGGAATTATAAGACAGGTTTTTTCTACCATGGTTCAACCTACTGTGCTTCTGTTCAAATCTCTAGATGTGTGTGTGTGTGTGTGTGTGTGTGTGTGTGTGTGTGTGTGTGTGTATAGTCTACAGATACAGAAAATAGACTACATTATTTGGATAATTTACACATAGGCATCAATATAAGGGAGCTATGAGAAAGAAGTTGTGTTTGTGGTAAGAGGAGAACATCAGAGATTAATATTTTTATTAAGGGCAGGAATAAAAAGGCTTCCTTTGCTTTGCATCTTGTCGCAACATGGTCAGGTATATTGAGTATCCATAGATTTAACTAAGGTTCATTTCTCATGCTGATAAGAATATTTGGCTAAAACTCACTGAGACCAGTGCATTTTCTCTAAAACAAAACAAAACAAAACAAAACAAGAGATGATCGTGAGCCACTATGGGGTTGCTGGGAATTGAACTCTACCATTAGAGGAAAAGTCAGTGCTCTTAACCACTGAGCCATCTCGCCAGCCCTATTTTTATAATTTTTATATATGTTTGTATTTGCCTTATTAAAAAACATTTAAATGAGGATGGCTTACAGTTTTAAAGGTGAAGTCCATTACGTCATGGTAGGAAGCATGGCAGCATGCTGGCAGACATGGTGCTAGAGGAGTCAGAGTTCTACATCTTGATCAGAAGGCAGCCAGGAAGAGACTGTGGTCCACAGGCAGCCAGGAGAGGGCTCAGTTTCTGCACTGGGCAGAGGTTGAGCACTAGGAGATCTCAAAGCCCACCTGCACAGTGACACACTTCCTCCAACAAGGCTATACCCACTCCAACAAGGCCCTATGTCCTAATAGTGCCACTTTCCTTGGGCCAAGCATATTCAAAGGATCGTTTGATCAAGATCAAGCCATAAAGACTGGCCAACATTCCAGCAGGCAGCTCTCATTGGATGAAGTAGATTTTAAAAACAAAAACAGAGAGGACATAAAGGTGGGAGGGGATGTTTTGGGGTTCTGAGGGAGTGGGAAAGTGAAATTAGGAGTAAATGTGATTTTGATATATTGTATCTATGTGTGAAATTGTCAGAGTAAATAGAAGATATTCAAAATAATAAAAAAAGAAAAACATAACAGAAACATTCACTGGTTACATGGAGGTAGAAGTGAAAACGAAAATGGGAAGCTCTTGCTGGGCGGTGGTAGCACCCGCCTTTAATCCCAGCACTTGGGAGGCAGAGGCAGGAGGATTGCTGAATTTGAGGCCAGCCTGGTCTACAGAGTGAGTTCCAGGACAGCCAGGGCTGCACAGAGAAACCCTGTCTTGGAAAAAAAAAAACCGAAAATGGGAAGCTCTTGAATAGAACAAAGAGAAGTTAGAGAACAGCATTGGCTATGAGACAGAAACTGGCTGATTTGAGGTTCATCTCTTCTCATTGGATTTGGTTCAAAGCCTTTTAAAACAAATCATACTCATTATATATCACTTCAGGTCATTTAACTTTTCTACAAACTCTGGCTAATTTTCAGTTCTTGAGATGACCACCTGTAGACCCAGAACTGGGAAGGACTATGTGCTAAGTTGGCTGAAAAGTCCACAAATCTAATAGTACAACAGAAATATCCATCCCACACCTGGAAGGTGGAATATGGTAATAGTTGTGTGAAGGTTATCACTAGAGACAGAGTGTCATGCTACAACTGCTTCATAGGTGAGGATAGGACTGGGGCAATTACTGCTGGACTTTCTGTTTCTCTTCTAACATGTCCTAAAGCTATCTTATATTGTGAGCTAATTTACCATCACTAGCTAGACTTTATGAGTGGCATGCACAAACACAACTCCCAGGTAGAGATTATATGGGCAACTTTAGCAGAGAGGTCACCAACATACATTCAGAATATAATAGGGATTTTTTTTTTTAAGGGCAAGGTTTGTTCTAAGGCGTAGAATAATCGAAATGGAATCACTTTTTATAATACCCTGCAGCTGACTGAATCTTGCTACACTTTTTTTTTTATCAAATCAATTGGAGCTCCTAATTTACTTGCTCACAAATATTCCCTGGGTTTGAATTCTCCTGAACATCTAAAGAGGTAGGACTATTTTCCAAGTTCCACTGAAATCTCTACAAATAAAACAATGTAACCAAATGGACAATGATAAGGAGAAGCAAATCAGGAAGCACCAATATGTGAAGGTCATGGGTAGAGTGAAGGAAGGTGAGAGAGAGAGTAGTGCCTACTGTTGGGCAGCACTAGGCAGACTCCAGCTTGCCTTCTAACATGATCCAAATCATGCTGTCATTTCTGTTACATGTTGCTGCATTCAGTAGTGTAGAGTATGTTCAAAGGGGACAACTGGGTGAGTACTTAATAGGAGAAGACACAGGCTTTTGGTCCTGCCATGCCTTTTATCATAACTTTTCAAGACATTTCATTAGGTAAGCTGGCCACTTAAAAACATTATGTGGGAGTATTGTTCAAGTCTTACTTAAACCTCTGTAAAACAATGACACTGTAGAAATGTCCAATGAGCACCTAAAGTAAATAAAGAAAGGTTGCTGATAGAAGTTAGGGCTCATGTCGCTGAGGAAGAGTTTGCATGGCTGCTGGTTCCTAGTTTCACTGTGTTTAAGGCAATTTCTTTATTCCAATGTGTTGTTGGAATTTTTTTTTTGGAGTTGCCAACACGCCAGTCTCAAAGTTTGTACATAAATGTTGTCTTAGCTTGGGTTACTATTGCTGAGAAGAGACACCATGAGCATGGCAATTCTTTTAAAAGAAAGCATTCAACTGGGGACTGGCTTACAGTTTCAGAGATTTAGTCCATTATTGTCATGGCAGGGATCATGGCAGTAGGCAGATGTGGTACTAGAGAATTAACTAAGAGTTACATCTTAATATGTAGGCCAAGAGGGAATTACTGGACTGGGCATGGGCTTTTGAAACTTCAACACTCAACGACAGCAACACATGTCCTCCAATGCTACACCTCTTAAATCTTTTTAAATAGTGCCTCTCCCTGATGACTAGGGTTTCAAATATATGAACCTATATGGGCCATTCTTACTCAAACCACAATAAATGTCAAATATCTCTAAAACATCTGTAAAACTTATATGATAAAAGGTTATCAAACAACTGAGGTAGGTAAATTAATGAAAGGGGGAAGAGAAATGGGATAAAAAAGAATGCCAGTGAAAGCAGTTGGCTGAGGGTAGAATGTGCCTGATTCTTAGCTCTCCACCCATCTCTATCATTTGAAAATAAGTTTAAGTTCTGTCATAAATTCCTAGATACAACTATAGTCACAAATAAATATACCTCATTGCATTTTGCACACTGTGGCCTGGCTTCCCTCAAAGCCTCAACAAAAACCAGATTCAACTAGGTTGACCAACAAAAATTCAGTTCATGTGAAATTATACGAGTGAATGGGCTATCAGTATGCAGATAGTGCTAGGATGCTGAGCAGCTGCAGTGAGCCGTGACTCCAGTTAGCGACTACATTAAGGGTAAACAACCAGAACTTTTGATGGGCTATGGAGCCAAGCTATACTGTTGGGTGAGTTAGGTATATTAAATGCACCACCTCCTCTGAAATGCTTTCTTTGTTGCCTGTGATAACTTTGAACTCGAAATCAACCTGGCTCTGTCTCCTTAGTACCCTGGCTTGACCGAGGCGTAGTTTTGATTTACTGTACTTTCGAATTATGAAATCCATCAGATCAAGGAGCATCTGTATACCCAGCAGTTCCAATTCTGGGTTATGTGGTAGTTTTACTTTTAGAAGTTTTTGAGGAAATTTTGTTATCACTTTCCAAAATGGCTGTGCTAACTTAAATCTCCATCCATCATATTTAAGAATTATCCTTTCTCTATATCTTTACCAAAGTTTTCAAGTAGCAACACAATGACTAAGAAAGCTCTACATCAATTTTGGCTGTATTTTCTACTAAAGCATGTGCTTCTTTTTCTTTTCTTTGCCTCTTTCTCTAATGATTGCATGGGCTGTTGTACATTTGATGACTGCTTATGGACCTTTGTCTTCTTTATTATTCCATTCCCTTCTGTACAATAAATGCATTTGTATAGTCACTCTGCAATGTCATTGCTAAGTTACTTCAAGGTCCCAAGTTCCCTGTTGTACTAAGTGGAATTTCTGTTAAGCCCTTTTTATTATTTCATGGGGATTTTAACAATTACAACTCATGATTAGATACTCAATTACTTTTGTGGGTTTACACTAAACTTCCAAATCAGTGCTACTTGCCTAATTGCCACAGTGGTATCTTTTCCTTTGCTTGTGTTGGTGAACTTTGCACAGGGAGGCAATTAGACAATATGAGGGAAAGCAGAGAGAGATAGATTGGAAGGAATCCTACTGCTGATACACTGGGTAAGTTAAAATGTTTTCTCCTTTTCTAGGTATTAAATACCTGTGCATCAGGCTTATTTACCTCTGCAACAATGGCAATATTCACTGGAAACATGGGCACTGAAGGTACTCATTTAGATTTGTATGTAAGTTAGGCTAGATTTCATCAATTGTGTATCGCCTTTCTATCACTGTTGCTCACATCTGAATTTGGCTATATAAGATGAACCATGACTTTGTGCCTAAGAAGTTTATGCAAAGTACTGTAAAGAGTCCTTGGTGGATTCTCTTAAGTCCACCATTTACAAAGCTAGTGTTTGAACAATTGGTGTTCAAACCCAAACTGTCTCTGATATGATTCCAACTTCAAAAGTTTCGAATGATTTTGATATTATGCGATCTCCATTGACTGACATTTAAGCAGATCATTTTCCTGCAGATAGTGTGGATAACTTAGAAGCTGGAAATAAATGTATTCAAGGTTCACTTTTAGAGCATTTATTTTCGGGATATTATGCAGAGTTTTCTTGCACATAGAAATGTTCTTACAGTACATTTTGTACATAGAAGAGACAAAGTACGAAGTACAAAGTAAGTTGGGTGACTTTTTCTGAGTTGATAATAGACCATGGGCGAGAAATGGGCAAGTGGCCTGCTAGAGGGGAGATAAAAAGCAGTAGACTGTGGATTTGGAAGACTGCCAAGGACAACAATATATTTTAGCATTTGCATGAAGCTTCCTCTGTCTTTCATGCTATTTGAATTGTTCATTGGAGTGATGCTTCAACATAGAAATGCAAAGTAATTGTGGTGGTTTAAGGTAGCAGGTTCCTAATGAAAGACACAAGTCTTTTTTTTTTTTTTTCTGGAAAGCAGATCCTTCCTCCAGATGTAGTGGGGGTGGGAGAAATGGGAAGAAGGAAAGATTACACCATACGAATTAGCATTTGGTTATGGGTTACTTGCATTGTTTACTAGCTGGTTTATTGTCTAATCCAATCAACAAATATTCTCTGAAATCTAAGTGGATAGAATTGTGAGCCATATCATACCTGGCCGCCACCCTAAGGGCACTTCAGTGTATCTGGAGCTATTTGTAAGGATTAAAAAAAAAAAGCACTTGTGACTTTATAATTGCTACTGGTGAGGAAATAGCCTCTGGTAGCTTTTTGTTTTAAACTAACAGCTTTACTGAGGTATGATTTAGTAATTGTAAAATTCATCCACTTCATTGTGGTGAATTTTGAGGCATAAATCAGATCATGTTCTTCTCCTACTTGAACTGTATGAATTACTTTCTATTGTTATTTTAACTGGCCTAGTAAAGCCTTGCTAGATAAAATTACATTTTGACAATGTAGGGAAAGCATGATGCTCAGAACCTTGGCATATGTTCTGTTTAGGTGAACGTTTCCTGATTTGTCATGTGAATGGATCTTTCTCACTGTTTAGAGCATTCTTTGAAGTCACCCCTTTACAATGTTTTCTCTGTCTGCAGTACATGCAGTACAGTACTGATTTCGTACATTGTGGCTTTTTTCATTCTTTGTCTGTCTCTAGGCCAGTTACTATAAGCTAGGCAAGACTGTTCTCATCAATACGATTATAAGTTTCTCAAGGACATGGTGTCCTGTCCTCTTTGTAGTGAAGTGAATGCAATTTGGGGTATTCAAATGATATAGGAAAGAAAACATAGGGACTGGTGCTTTGCCACAGTAGACAAAGGCACTTGCCACCCAGCCTGATCTGAATTTAGCTCCTGGAACCCTCATGATAGTAGGAAAGAACCAACTCCTATACGTTGTCCTTTGACCTCCATATGTGTACTACCCTACTACCACACAGAAAAAAGGAAATAAAAATAAAAAGAGACTGTGTATGCTTTTAGAGCTCTCCTACCTCAGATACGTGTGGCCTAATGATGTTTCATTGGCTGTTGAGTATTACCAGTCAGATGATAGGAGAGAGGAATCAGAGTAATTGCTATCAATATTTGTAGCTGTTTCACTTGGCTTATGGCTACTGAACTAAAATGTTAAATACTAAATAATAGACTTATATTTGATGTGTCTGCCTTTGACTATTTCATTTAATTATTTTTGTTGCACTTTTATTGGTCTATAAAGGTTTGGGGACAAATGGCTTTGTCTTTATAAGTAGTTAAGAAGCTCTTTTAAACAAAACAGATTTACTGAAGCATTTCATTTTTTGACATAAGAAGAAAATGTATAAAACAGAAGTGAAACAAGCAAAAATAAACACTGGTTGAGTAGCAACTCTCTGTAATATTTAACATACACAATGTACTGCCATTTTCAATCTCTAGTTCTTCAGGAAAAGGTAGGCTGTATTAAGTAAATAGACTTGGTTCTTCTGGACACCATAAAGTGAACTTTGAAGAGACCATGGGTAAGATTCAAAGATCTGAATGTTCCATACAATAGAGGTGGGGGCATGGGATTTGTGAAGAAGGGAAGAAGGGAAGAGAAGGAAAGAAAAAAGAGCTAACATTAAAACATTGGGAAGCTATATAATGGATGGTACTGTGGCCAGAATATAATGAAAACTGGTAGAGAAGCTGATAAATTGGTTTTAGTTACTAACATTTTTCGCTTGACAACTATAAGAGAGTATGCTTGTGGATGACCTAGGGACCCAGTTCAAGTATAGACAGTTCTCACCTTATGATGGTCTGAATTAATATTTTAGTTGCTTTTGAATTATGTGAAAACTATTCAGCATCATTAAAAGCTATACTTTAAGTTTCGATATATATGATACCTTGTGGTAAGACCCTGTATGGTGATCCTGGACAGAGGCTGTGAGCTGCTCCTATTTAGCCATGTAGCTGCCAGAGTGATGGTGCTCTGCATTGTCCTGTGTTGTTCCGCTATGATATTCAGTAGTATAGGCTACTAAGCACATTATCAAGTTATGGTATTTTCAATCTAAGAAGTAATTCCATAAAATCATGAAACACCTGTCTATAAATCTACTAAGTAGCCATGTTTTACAGACAGCATTGAGAAGCCTGAAAGTGAAGATACAATTCTACCAACTCATCTTGTTAAAACATTGGCTAGGTAGTGATCTTTCTTTGTAAATTTCAGGTAGGAAGGACAGGAAGGAGGGAAAGGGAGAAAGAGAGACATGGGGAATCATTTTGGAGAAAAAGAAATGAGTTTCTGAAGTTGTCCACTTTAAGCTGACTAATGCTTGTGACCCTCAGTAGTAAGATAGGGGTTTAGACTTCAGACCAATCCCCAGTCTTCCGTCTCTTGGTATTCTGCTATTGTATATCTCTGTTTTAAGAAGAAACTGAATCCTGAGCCACGAGAGAGGTTGTGTACCCAGGGGAGGTGACTGTGTTTCCTGGCACTTGGGACCAGTGGCAGCTTTTTGCCTCAAGCCCACTTTCCTTGCCTACAAAACTAGGCTCCAACCCAATGACCTCTGTGTTTACATGCCATCTGCTGAGGGGATCACAACACGTGGCTTTGAGCATTTGAATTTCTATATAGAACATTACAATTGGGAGAACAAAGGAAGGGGGAAGCAGAGAATAGAACAGGAAGACCTGGAAGGGGAGAGGAGCAGAAGGGACTAGTTAGTATTGGTATGCCAAGCCTCATGACTCAATCTCATTTGCTTTCCCTTGAAACAAAGCAGGTTCTTCTCTGTTTTAGGTTCATTCCAAGATCTGGTAAGCACAGAGGCCATTTCTTCAAGTCTAGGTTTGCATACTACTTTATGAGTGATGATTTCTGTCTTAGTAAAATAAAATAGATGTCTCTCTCACCATTTCTTGTAACATACTATAAGTGAGGGAGATGTAGGGAGAAGAGACAGCAAGAGGGAAAGGAGAGGGGGGAGCTACAGAAGAATAAAAGTCCAAGAGGGAGAGGGCAAGAATGGATTAGGGAGTGGACCTAGTGGGATGCAATAGGTGTCTTTTTCGGACATTTAATTTTTGGCATTTCATTTTTGGACAGCTTTAAAATGCAGAATCATAAAGTTTTGTTTTATTTATTTATTTTTTAGTTATTCCTTGCATTACCCTTTCCTTCTAGGCCCTTCAGGGTATTCTGTATGAAGTTGAGGATGACCTTGAATTCCTAACCCTATCCCATCCATCTCTGAAGGACTCCCATTACATGCCTATCATCAAAAGCTCAGCTTACTGTCCATGTTTTTATAATTGTCTTTGGTCACTTCATTCTCATAATTCTACCATGTGTGCTTCATATCTTTATATCATGAAGCATATCTTTATATCATAGGCATGAAGGTCAAAGGGCAACCCTTAGGAGTCTGTTTTCTCTACCTTGTGGGTCTTAGGATGGAACTTAGGCTGTCAGATTTTCTGGCAATTGCCTCCACTTATTGAGCCATCCCACCAGTCCCACTTTGCACAAACTCTTCTGTGACCTTTTCAGAGCTGATCTGTCTTGCTGAGATGCATGGGTGGGCTGAGCAAGAAGAACAAGTCACTTTACAAGCAGATTGTCTATTCAACTTTGGGAAAGTTGGGTCTCTTTTCTGAGTCCATTTCCTGATATTTAAAAAGATTTGAGGAGATAGCAGTTGAGAATTCTCTACTCATAGAAGTTTTAGGATGCTCAAAGAAGTCCCAAGAAAATAGCGAGCACAGCATGGGGGAGTCAGAGAGCCATTGACTCCTATCCCCTTTCTCCCCTGTACAATGCTCAGCTTGATTGCCTGTCCTTGACATTCTTTACCACTGACAGCTACATTACCCAACTTCCACTTGCAGCATCTGTAGCTGCCTCTAACACTGGGGAACTGTCAGGTCTTCTAAGGCAGTAGTTAAACACTACTGCACTGAATATGCCCAGCCATGGCTTCTATCCTTCCCCTGGGCACCTCAAGTGCTTGGATTATTTGGTCTGATTTTTAAGGTATCCTGAACATCTGTTATTGAACCATCTCAACCTGGATCTAATTTGCCTTGTATCACCTGCTTGGCTACGTTGATTAGTTCTTTGGATCCTTATCTTTGTTTAGAACTTGGCTAAGGGCACTCACGGTTCTCTCAGCCTTTGTCCATCTGGACTGATTTAATGCTTCAGTCTACCTTAAAAACAGTAGGCCTCTGGTTTTGCTCCCCTACCTGTGTGCTTTAGCATTCACCCAGTTGTTGTGTTTACATTTTCCTTCACAGTCAACCTGGGTGATATCTAAGAAGGAAGAAGTACAGAACCATAAGTGACCTTGGAGTGTTTTTTAACATTTCAGTCTTAAATATTCCACATTTTACAGGTTTCTATTTAAATCTGTATTTGATCCAAAATTTGCCTAACTATTTTATATTGACCATAGTTCTGAGACTTACACAGCCATTTCTGCCTTGTTCTAAAGAATGGTGTTTGTGGAATCATAGAAGTGTTGGAGTAGTTATTTTTTTCTAATATGTATTTAATATAAGTTCAAAACCAATAAGCTTTAAAAAGGTTTTGCCATGTACTCCTTAACACTAGCTCATGCAAAGAACCTACTCTGGGAAATAGTGATTTGATCTTTCTTCCCTATCTTGCAAATGAATAAATAGGTACGGAGATATGTCTAGTTAAATGAATTCCAAGTATTTAAGCTTGACTCTTAGCTCATAGGCTAATGCCTTGGTTTTCATCATGACATACCACCTCCATCCTTTACATCCATCTCTAATAGTGACTTCAGATTTTACATATAATATCTGAGCTACTATTGTTGACATATATGAAAAAATTAAATCATGGCACATGATATACTTTGCAGCGCAATGTAAAAGGTATTGTTATAGGACCCAGCCATATGGGAAAGAGATGCTGCTTAAGTGATAGGTTGCACGCACATACTAGTTACTGCTGGGTACCAGAGCAGACTGAGTAACAGCACTCTACTAGAAGAGGAAACAATTTTGGAACAACCCCTAACAAGAAAAGACATCACCAATGGATATGGATATGGATATGGATATGGAATTTGTAGGAGGCTTACTTGCTTAACGGAAATGTCCCCCTCTAGCTTGATCACATCACATCTCTGGTTTGTGTCCTTGGTAGAATCTTTGTTTTTCCAGAGATTTTTAGCAAGATGGACTTTTCTGAAGCTTGTTTTTCACTTATAGTGTACACACTGACCTGTCGACGGCCTCTGTTGAAGCACTTATGGAATTTCCTCCTTCTCCTTTTAGGACTGCATCTAAGGAGGTTTATGTAAAAGCATATAGGTGTCTTTGACAGATATGTGGAGCTCAGAATCAAAGAGAACACTTAGAGTATAGGAAGCTCAGGCAGGGTGAGTGTTGAATTTGCATTTGTAGAAGAAAGGAGTTCTTCTGTGCTGTTGTAACACCAAGCCTGACTAGAGTTTGTTCCCCTGAGTATATACACATCCTCAGTTTTTACCCAGC
Organism: Montemys delectorum; assembly: GCA_019843815.1. NCBI lineage: Eukaryota > Metazoa > Chordata > Mammalia > Rodentia > Muridae > Montemys > Montemys delectorum. The sequence continues at coordinate 6,563 of JADRCD010101239.1, read as the reverse complement.
TGGCTCATCTTGAAAGGCCAGATGGCTCATCTTGGAAGGAAGCATCTTCTTAGCTCCACTTCCTTTTTTGACCATCCAAATGACTTCTAAATAGTTTTGCTTTACTCTGTATGTGTATGTCATTGCTAGAGGTGTTTGGAGTATTTTTGTGTGCTTTACATTTTGTGGAGACCAGGATAGAGATGATCTATTTCATTACTATTATCAGTCGAGTAGCAGTTTCTCTATTTACTGCTCTAATAATATAGAGTTCAGGGACTTCTGCAAACTGCGTGGCTGAGTTCAAATGAAAAGAAGGTCACTAGAGGAAAAAGTGGCAGCTCAAAGCACAATGAATGAGTTCATGTTTTCATGACTCACACTGACATGATACTACACATTACTTTCTTTTAGAAGGAACAGATTTTGCTTGTTCTTGTAGGAGGCATCTCTCTAAGGTCTCATTATCCTGAATTGTGTGCTCCAGATTCAGTTCACCATTCATTTCCAGAACACTGTAGTGATCTCTTTCCTCCCTGTCTCTCTGTGTCCCTTGCTCTAGCTTTCTCTTGCTCTTGGTTTGTTCCTTCTCACTGTGTCTCTGTGTCTGCCTTTGTCTGTCCATCTTTCTCTTTTGATCAAATTCAAGCACTCCTGTCCTTGTGGATGTTAGCTAAACATCATGAAACTGAGCTACATCCTTACTCACTGTTTCCCCCAACATGATCTTGCTATGTAGCCTAGGATGGCCTTGTATCTTCCAATTGCTGTGTTTGCAGAAGTGCACCACTACATTAGGTAGCAATTCTCTTTTGCTGTTCCATCACTCTGCAGGCTTTTTTTTTTTTTTGGGGATGGTGGTGGTGGAAACAGATCTAGATCTCAGTGTTGGAAGAAAAATATATTTGAAAGATTATTATTACTAGGCATAATGTGGCCTAGCTGGAATTTTAGGATAGAAAGGGTCTCCTTAGGTCAGCTTGTGCTAGCTGAGACAATTACTGATGAGAATGAGCTGAAATCTTCTCAGGCAGAACTTGGCTCCAGGTGTCCAATGAGTTGACCAGGCTCCAGCTTCAGGTGCTATCACAATCTACCTTAGCTTTCAAGAGAAGGACATTTCTTCCTTGGCATCTACCAGATGATGGTTGATCAAAGTGAGGCTGAAAAGGCTTGTTATTTGCAGCCTTTGCAAAGGACTTCTTAGTTGTTCTGACCAAGACTTTCTCAGAGATACACCACAGCCTGTGCTCTTGACTATCTTCTTTCTTGCCTTTCTTCAGTGGTATCAGATGTATATTGTGGTCTCAAACCTTCCCTTCCTAGTACTGTCCCTCTTCCTTGTTTTTCACAGTTATCCCTCCCAAGAAATGTCTTGCCTTTGTAATTATATTTTAACATCTAGTTACAAGGGTCCCAACACATGGAAGAATTCCTCTATTCCAACCTCTACATCCACCATAAGGAAACTGAGGTCTCTATGGTTACTCAAGCAAGACCAAAACATTCTAAACTCCAACTCAATATTTTTCAATCTGCAGTCAACATGCATGACCATAGTTATTATTTGCAGATATATGAAGAAACTGTATTACATTGTTTACTTGAAGATCAAATATTATTTCACTTTTGTTAAATCTGTTTTCACTCCATGTGAGTTAATATCTGAAAAAATGTTGGTTTTGATGTCCTAGTTTATTAAGGACAAGAGTTTTTATTAAGTAAACACTTGTGTGAGCACTATCGAAAGTTACCTCATACATTGTCAGTACATATATAAAGCCCCATATTTTAAACACTGTGGTATATATCTCACTGCCTTCTAGAACATGTAAAGTTGAGGGGAAGATAAAATGAGAGGGATGGAAGTAGGAAGATGAAAGAAGGAAAGCAGACTATTGGTAAAAAAGAAACTGAAAAAACTCAACAAAACTGTCTCAGGTACCTTGGTAGAACATCTATTATTTCCTGCCACACTCTAGTCTAACCTCCATTGACTCAAAATATCCCTTATTCATCTGTTGTCCAAAACCCAAGTTTAGTATTTTTATATATGAACTGAGGACTGGGTTTTTTTTTCCTAGAAGAATCAATTCATTTATTCTCAAATTGGATGGAAGGCCTCCTCCGCTTTGAGCAGCATATTCAAGATGCACACTACATCAGAAGTCAGTAGTGTTTGGATGCTTTCTGAGAAAGATACTGGAATAGCACCTCTTTTTATCATTTAGAAACATTTGTAAGTAAAACAAGATATTTCCCTTAATTTTAGAAATCTAAGAGCACAATTATAATAATCATCTACCATCACTACTATTCTTTTTGTTTAAGAGCTTTATAATGATTGTGATTTTGTTGTGCTAATGAAACAAAACTGTGGTTTGAACTCCTGTGATAATTTAATAGATTCTTAGTAGTGAAATGATAATTTCACATCCCTCTTTCATTCCGTAGGAACAATGTTCTATAGAACCTTTACCTAAAGGGCATTTCTAATTTATAAGCCATCTTGTTAATCACCAAGCATGTTGTCTTTTCAGAATAAAAAGAAGTATGAGGTGACCTCGATGGGACACTCTCTTCTCAGGTATCATTGACTTTAAAAGCATGGGGCATTTGAATGTAAAAATCCAGGTTGTGTTTTGTGTAGGTAGAAAGGAATATCCTATTGTACCTGATTTGAAGAGATTTGTTAGCCTCTGAGAGCACAAATCAAAATGCTGCAACACAAGTGTCCTTTGGATATATTGGGAGTCATCTCCCTGTGTCCTCTTGGTTTACATTTCAAACTTAATTAAAACAGCTGACATCCAAATTGCATCTAAGAATAGTGAAGAAATATGCCTGATTACTATTACTATCATTATTATTTGCTGTTGGAGATTGAAGCTAATATCTGCTTATTCCCAGGCAAGCACTCTGCTACTGAGCTATTTCTTCAGTCAGTTTTGGGTTTTATTTTATTATTTTTATTTTGAGACAGGATCTTACTGTGTTTACCAGGACAACCTTGAAGTTGATTGGCAGCACAGGAAAATTTTGAATTCTGACCATGCCTTGGCCTCCCAAGTAGCTGGGATTACAGGCTAGTTCCAGCAGACCTGACTCAAATTATCTTTTAAATAAGAAAAGAAGATAGCTTTGTAGCTGAAAAAGGCAACACAACAGTATACAGAGTTACCAAAGGCCGGTTTGAGTATTTACTGAATTTGTTTCTCCAAGCATCTAGAGAACACGTTGGGTGCTTCCTGGATTTCCTTTACAGCTTATTATAGATGACATGAACTAAATGGACTATATTGCCCAGGGACACTTGAACTACTTTTTTGTTCTTACCAGGTTAGCAAGCATGTAGTGATAACCTCTTGAATGTTTCCCCAGGATCACAACCTGCAGAAAGAAGAAATGAGAAATATTGTTTATTTAAGTTCATTTTTCACTTATACAATTAGTGGGATGGTTAGAATGAATGCTTTTAAATCAACAATATGGTGGGATTTTAGTATACAGTAGAACCACTGCTAATTAGACTGGGTTCATTTTTGTGGAATTTCACTTGTAGTCAGATAAACCAGGAATCATTGTCAATATCAAAGTTAAAATGTCAAAACAAGGGTATAAAAAAAATTTGGAACTTCCAGGTCAGTAGCAGCATTGTCACTTAAAATAGATGGCAAAAGCAAAACTGATAGTCCCTCACCCATGAACTGGATTTCTGTGCTTAGCTGTTGAGATGGAAAATGAGCTGAACTTAGCATACAAATTAGAAAATAGAATGTACTGTACATTTTTTTTTTGTTATCTAGAAAGCTTAGGGAATAGAGCACTCAAAGAATGGGGTTAATGGGATTTTCAGGTTAACTGAGGTTACTTTTGCTTATTGAAAACTTTTCTACATGCTTGCCTTCCTTTTCTTGCCTTAATGTCTTAATGTGAAAGATGTGTGGCCATCTGAATGTCTTTTGATGCTGAAGGCAATGCCCTAGGGCATTCAGAGGAGTTTTCCTTCCAGGGACATTTGGCAATGTCAGACAATGTATTTGGCTATTAGCAGCTAGTGGGTAAAGGTCAGGGATGCCACTAGATATCTTCCAGTGCTTAGGACAGTCCCTACAACCATAATCATCTGGTCCTAAATGTCAGCGATAGTGAGGGTAAGAAACATTTCCTCAGAGTCATCATAATTATCATTATTTTCATCAGTAATGCTGTGTTAAGTACTTGGCCTTCAGTTTACAAAGTGCCTTTTATTTTCTCATATGTCAGTGGGCTAAATAGTTTCCAACCAAATGTACTGGTGTGTGTGTGTGTGTGTGTGTGTGTGTTTTCTAAATGTGTAAGTTTATTTTATTGCAACAAAGTACGCCAAACTTTTTGGTTCATTAAGCATTTTGTCAAACACTGAGGTGCTGACACTGTCCTAGATACAGGTAACAGGAACAAGGAAGTAAACAGCATAGAAATGAAAGGAATAGCCTGATGTGTATTTAAGTTTATGTCGATGTAAAGCTAATATGATCTTACTTTAAGTAAAACAAGGAAAAACTATGAGTATAATAATTGGATCAGTCCTTAGAAGGAAGTAATGCAAGCCAGAGACTGTAGGGTTAAGCTTCATGAATTCCCCTCTGGATATAGCTAGGTGTAGATGTCAGAGGTTTGAAAACAACTAGCAAGGTCTCAGAATTGTATCTATAGCAAACTGGAGGCATATATGAAAGTCTGTAATTGTTATAGTTATTACAACTACCCTTATTTTAATGTCTAAAATATGCAGACCTTGTACTCAATATTGTATGTGTAAGTAATTTCTATAAAATTTTAAGTCTAATTTTACAGATGAAGAATCACAGCCCAAAGGTAGTTTAAATAATTTCTCCAAGGTCACATAGCCAGGAAATGGTAAAGCTGGAATTAGAAGTTGGATCTTTCTTCCTGTGGAAGGACTGGTGGTGCAATTAGATCCTCTATATCTGTGGTTTTTGCATCCATATGTTTAAACAAGACCAAATTTAAAACACCTGAAAAATCATTTCAAATAGAATATGTGCATACTATTATCTTGTCACTGTTTCCCCAAGCAATGCAGTACAAGAACTATTTGTTTAATATTTATATAGTATTAATTAATATAAGTAATGGACATATTATTTAAGGTATATGTGTAAACACATGAATAGTATGCTGTTTTGTATAAGGGACACACACCTCTATTTTGGTAAATATCCGAGTTGGAGTACTGCTTTTTAGAGCCAGTCCCCTTGGCATGACTGTATGATGTGTATCAATTTGCCTCCTGAGTTTTCAACTTTATGGTGGTGTCTAAATTATGGACATGCAGGAGAGATTGAACTTTATTTATGTGAAGTGATAGTGTTGGAAGCCATGGCTGTATGCACTGCAGGGAAGTACTTTACTGCACAGTCCCATCCTCTGTTCTTTTATCATGTTAGCTCTTTTCTCCTTTCAGTACAGAACTCAATAGATGACAGGAGCTATTCAGTGGTTCCTTATAAAATGGGCTTTGTGTTAGATGATTTCACTTGACTAAAGGCTAATGTACATGCTCTAAGCATGTTTAAAGTAGATTAGCCTAAGCTAGGATTTGAGATAGGTTAAGAATATTATGACTTGAGGTTCATAGGATCAGAGGTGAGGAGGACACAACATCTGTCCCAACACCGGGAGTAAGTGGGACCAGTGGGACCCAGGCATGTGAGAACTCCTCCAGTCCAGTGGCACAGGTACCAGTGTCCTGAGCAGACCTTGGGCACTAATTCCATAGCTGGTCCCACAACACCCAGAGGAAACTCCACTACCAGGCACTCTAACGGGCCCAGGATCACAGGATCCCAGCATCACAAGATCCCAGAGACAGCTTGACTCTGAGGTCCTGACACAACCAGGATTACAGGAAGGACAGGATCCAGTCATATTTAGCTAGGGTATGTAGCACTACAAATAACCAGATGGTGGGAGGCAAGTTTAAGATCATAAGCAACAGAAACCAAGGTTACTTGGCATCATCAGAACCCAATTCTCTCACCATAGCAAGTCCTGGACACACTATCACACTGGGAAAGCAAGATTCAAAATCACTTCTCATGATGATGATAGAGGACTTTAAGAAGAACATAAATAGCTCCCTCAGAGAAATACTGGAAAACACAGGTAAACAGCTAGAAGCCCTTAAAGAAGAAACATAAAAATCCCTTAAAGAACTACAGGAAAACACAA
>JADRCD010101225.1:678-12674 GCA_019843815.1 Montemys delectorum | reverse complement strand
AAAAATAAAATTGTGTATGCAAGGAGAAATGGTGATCTTGTAGCGGTCAAAAGACCATTTTGCATGGCAGAATGGAATCTCTTCTCTCCCTTCAAGAGAAGGTTTCAAGGATGGAACTTGGGGAGCCAGAAATATTTGTAAAGTGCTTTTAACAGCTAAGTTATCTCTCAAGCCCCTGAGGCATGACGTTTTAGAGAAAATTCTTATAAGCACACCACAGAAATAACCACTTACCTATAGCCTCTTGAGGGATAGTCATCTCGTGAACTGGAATGACCGTAATCACGGTAAGTGTAATCTCGTGGTGGTGGTGCATAATCTCGTGTATCTCGAGAACTTGGATATTCTCTGCTTGAATAGCTACAAAAAAGAAAATTTGGTGTATGCTTCTGGTGGGCTTTCTTTTAATGTGATTCTTGATAAGAAAGAAAATGCACTTTTCCGTTACCTGTCTTTAGTGGAATATCCATCATCTCTCGGGGACAAATAAACATCTCTTCTAGAAGGCAGGGGCTCCCTTCGTGGCAGGCCTCCGTAACCATCTCTTCCACGTGACACAGGGGCTTAAAGAAAAAATATGCATTAAAGTCTAGTCATCGACAAGCTACATTATACGTATATTCAGGCTATAAAAAAGTTATTTAATCAAATATAGCTGAGACATGAAGCTTCCCAGTCACATAATTTCAGCGCTTACTAATTACAAATGAGATTAAGTGGAATCCTTCAGGCTTAAGCATAAGCGTTTAAACAAAAATTATTGCTATGTATTTATGATGGGGGCATATATGTGTGGTGGCTCAAAGGACAACTCTGTAGTCAATGCTTTTTCCACTTTTGTGTGTGAATGAGGATTGGATTCGAGTTCTTGTGCATGAATAGCACAGGCAATAAAAAAACAGTGACTTAATCAAATCAGTGGGCAAAAATGTCTTACCCAGTGAGCCATCTCAGTGGCCAAGAATATTAAAAAATAAAAAAGGTTGCCCCATGTAGGTCTTGAACTCAAGTCGATCCTCCTATACACACACACACACACACACACACACACACACACACACACACACACCCAGTGCTGGGATTAGAGTTGCACAGCCATGCCTGGCTTCTGCAGAGCAGTCCAGATTTGAATGCATGCCACAATTTACCTCTTCCTCCCATTCCACTGCTGCTACGAACTGGTCCTGAAGGTGCTGATCTTTTAGGAGGAGGACCTCCACTTCGTGGTGGTGGTCCTCTTTTTACTGGAAGAGGTCCTCTGGAAGAACTCAGGGTAAAATTCATGGAATAGCCACCATCATCTACATGTAGAAAACAAAGAATACATCAACAAAATAATTAAGAAAAAATAACACCCAAGAAAGACTAAGAACTATTTGCCTCAAGGGAAAAAGCAGAATCATGTGCATGTGCTTGGGTCACAACATTGTCCTGCATCACATTATCTTTTCTGCTTAATTGAGGAGGTTGGGTTTGCTTTCCATTGAGCAAGAGCAAGCATGACAAGAATTCAGGACCATCCTCGATTAACAAGAGAGACTTTGTTTCAGAAATCCAGACCTTCTGTAGACTAGGAAAAATAAATAGGTCTCCTCGAAGACATCTGGGTAAAGCCCCAATCTTGCCCTTCATTTTCTATTTTTTTTTTCATTTTCTTTTTTTAAACTTTGTTAAGACTATGTATGTGGTCCATAATTATTTTAACACTGTAATTTAATTTGGGCTTTCATATTTTCCTTTCAATCCATGAGTGCCACACTAATAATGTGGTGAGCACAGTGGGCAGTCTCCATTCAAAGGCTTTAGCCTTTGAAAAATAAAGCACACACCAGTGTAGATCTATAGCTTAACTTAAAACACCAAGCCTGAGTTCCCATCTTTACCCATGTGTCCTCCCCGTGAGGGGGGTCCTCTGGTCCCTCCACTTGCTCCTCTTCCCCCTCGAAGACCTCTGGGAGGGCCTCTGCTTCGTGGAGGCGGAGGCAGTCCACGTCTACCACTTTCAAATGATGGTTTGGTGGCTTGTTCCACCTTGATGGCTTTCCCATCTAAGGACTTCAGAGAAAAAAATAATTGCATTAAGATTAAAAACAAAACTTAAAAGTTCCGCTATACTCTGTAACTCCAATAGGCCCTTTAAAATACTTTTATCTGCCAAATATCATAGGAAAAATGATGGAAATAGTATTTCTATAGATAAGACGGTTCCATTTATTTAAAATTTCTACTAGATGCAAGAGATTCATTATTCTACTCCTTAGGAAAATAAAAGTCTAGGTCAGTGTTCAAGTTGTTACCAAAACAAAAGAAGCTAAATTATCAAATTATGGTTTATGGACTCTAAGATATACACAGTATCACATATCATCATATACTGCTTTGAACTAACTTTTCTAGGCATATAACCCTTAGCATTAGCCACAAAATTTGGTTGTGGAATCACAATAAAATTCAGACTAGAGACTGGGCATGGTCCTATTTCTAGCATGCTGAGGAGGTTCTGTGAGTTTGAGATTAGCCTGATCTATATAGTCAAGACTACAAAAGACCATATACATGGGGTCAAGACTGACTGAAAAAATAAATAATAAAATTCAGGATAGTAGTGGCTGTGATCAAAAGTCTCTGAATATGCATGCATACACAAAATAAAAATTTCAGAGTTGCTCTGGACTGAAACTTAGATAACACTTTTTAGTTATTTTTGTCTCCGAGAAGCATCTTTTTATTAAGCAGACAATCATACCTTTCCATTCATGTCTCTGGCAGCATCCTTTGCATCTGCTGGGCTTTCAAAAGTGACAAAAGCGAATCCTCTTGACTTATTTGTTTCTCGGTCCTTCATCAAAAGCACTAAAACAGTTGAGGGGGGTTACTTTCATTCGAACAAATATAATCAGAGCACATTTGCAAAAAAACAAGCTCAGAACTTCTTAGAGGACAATGCATTTATCATGTCAGATGATCAGTGGATTCAAATTCATCACAGCTTGTCTTTTAATTATATTAATATAGCATATAATTTTAGATAACTCACCTTCCACTATTCGTCCATATTTGCCAAACACTGCCTCAAGGGCTTTCTCATTCGTTTCTGTATTAAGCCCACCAATAAAGAGCTTTCCTGGGCGATCTGCTTCAACCATCTTTCCTCTCAACCGATGGGGGTCTGCTGAAAATTGATATAATTACCTCTCTGGAGAAAGTCCCCGAAGTTTATTGAGCAGCTTAATTATGCCTTATGTTTTATTAAAATCTTTATTCTTTAGTAACCAACGACATCGATAAACCTCAAGTACAGTAGAAAACCAATTGGAATACTTTAACGTGCAGCGCAATTTTCATTAACGGGGTTTAAAGGGCCTGCCTAATTTATCATCTTCATCTGTCCAGGTTTTAGTCAATCAAGGGCTACTCAAACACTTGAAAAGACTACTTTTACTTTTAAATGTTTTACTTTTAATACAAGGTTGCAGCCTTAGAGTGCAGGAATTAACAGTGGTGAGCCACCACACCTGGCTAAGATATTGATCTCTTATCTTTAAAACATGGTTACTTATCGCCCTACTTGCTATCCGCCCCTCCGCCCCCAACCTGCAGCCAAAGGTATAAAACACTTCCTATTCATTCAAGGTCACCAGCCAGACGCACCAAATAAAGAGCAAGCAAGCCCTTTCCAGATTTAGATTTCCTAGTTAAGTTTAGGAACAAATCTGTAACTCAGGACAAAGTCGCTGCATCTAGCCCGATTGTTATCCGATCGAAAAGATGAAAGTGCCAGAGTCAGAAAATAACGGAACTCAGAATCGCACACTCTTAACACTCTTTTCCAGTCCTGGCACCTAATTAAGACTCATTAAAAACCGCGTGTTAAAGACAAAATGGCGACACTTGGATCCAACCCAGAACCACCAACCACCTCCAGGCGAACTAACTTTTGCATTGACACTTGCAGCGAAAACTCAGAAGGCTTCCTCTCCTTACCGCCCAGGACCAGAGGAATCCGCAGGGCCGTCCTCCAGCCTATCATTAGCGCGGACGCTATTCTGGTGCTACTCCCGCGGTCCCTGCCCGTCCCGCCCCACCTACAAAGCTGCGCCCTCCGCCCTCCGGCGACAGGGGACAGCCAAACCTCCCGGAGACGCACACAGCTAACGGACCCCATAGTGGGCTGCTCCCACCCCTTCTGCTTTAAATAGGTTGACACCTTTGGGTGTCTTAAAATGGCGCCCGCCGCCACTATCTCCCAGGAGACAAACGATATCCAGCTCGAATATGACAAGTCTGTATGGAAAACAGGTCAAGGGAAAAGGAAAGTCCTACCCGAGGGGACTGCGATGGTCTCAAGCTCCTATGAGCTCGCCGACGGGACCTCCCGAGCAACGCTGCACCAGTGACAGCAACCGATTTTCAGAAGGGAACAGAAATGACGCTAGGACGACTGCGCAACGAGGGCGAACAAAGGAGACAGCAATCTTTATACTACCCGGGAACGAGGCTGAAGAACCCGGATGGAAATTAAGCTTAGAATTTGAAGCACGAAGGGAGGGAAAGGAGTGGTTCGCAGACTTGTTATTGGCTGTCCCCTTTGTCATTCACTAGTCACTCCGCCTCTTTCCTGTGTCTCTTAAAGTTCTGGCCAGTGCCTGATTTCAACCGTTTGCCCTGCCCCCACCTATTCTCCTCCAAGGCGCCTTTTAGCTTTATGCTAAAACAGTGGACCGGGGACTTACTGACTAGAGAAGTAAATTTATTGAGCGACCTATTAGGTCAAGCAAGGCGCAAAACTTTAACTTTTACGTGAAAACCCTCATTCCAAAAGCAAGGTGAAAACGGTACCTAGTACAATGACAACATTATAGAAATAGGAAACAAAGAAGTTTCGTTGCTACTCTATAACTGGCCAAATGTTCTTGAGCAATAATTAATACTTTGGAAGAATCTGTTAAGTATTAACTGAAAACAGAACTTGATGGCATCACAAAAATATCATCCATATAAAACGATTACTGAGTACCTACTAGATTCGTGTACAAGTGAGACCAGGGTCAGGTGCCTCCAGGTTAAGACTGCCAAATAAAAATCCCTGACACTAGTTGGAGAGCTTACCCACACATTTCATCCCAGTATTTGGGACGATGAATTAGGGCAGTTACGAGTCTCAGCACAGTCTGGCTTTGTCAGGGTCTGTCTCAAAAAAAAAAAAAATGCTACCAGGTATGCTTGAACTTCAAGTGAACATTCATAATTTGTTTTGTGTTTTGAGACAGCACCAATCAGGCTGAGAGTGGTCTTGGAATTCACAGCCATCCTCCTGCCTCAAATTTTCAAGTACTGGGATTACAGGCATGAGCTACTATCATACCAGGTTCTGCATTCTAACTAATTTTTTTTATCTGCCTTGTGGAGGGAAAATTAGAATTTAACCTTGAGGGGATTTTGTTTTCTCTTTTTCTCTCTTCTCTTCTCTTCTCTTCTTCTTTTCTTTTCTTTCTTTTCTTTTCCTTTCTTTACTTTTTTTTCTCTTTTCTTTTCCTGAGACAGGATTTCCCTGGCTGTCCTAGAACTTGCTCTGCAGACCAGGCTGGATTCAATCTCAGAGATCTCCCTGTTTTTGCCTCCCAAGTGTAGGGATCAAAGATGTGTATGACCATCACCCTACTGGGCCGGCTTCTAATCTCCTTACACGTTAAAAATATTCAGTCCAGTGTGGTGGCTCATACCTTTAATCCCAGTTTGGGAGGTAGAGGCAGATATCTGAGATTGAAGCCAGCCTGGTTCAATGGCAACTAGAGCTACTTGGTGAGTGAGAGAGACCTTGACTCAGAACAAACCAAACAAAAATTCATTTAACAAAACAGAGCAAATCACTACATATTGTAACTAGCACCCAGGGGAAGTAAACTAGATGGCTTTAGTAAACAATATTAGGGGAGGAGAAATTTGATCAACACATCAAAATAGCAGAGTGTGGTAGCTCAGGTCTGTCATGCCTGTGCTCAGTAGGAGGCTGGGGTGAGAGCATGACTACCACCAGTAAGGCTACAGTGACCACTGACTACCTCTTTCAAAAAAAAAAAAAAAAAAAAAGGCCGGGCAGTGGTGGTGGCACATGCCTTCAATCCCAGCACTTAGGAGCAAAGGCAGGCAGAGATCTGTGTCCGAGGCCAGCCTGGGCTACAGAGTGAGTTCCAGGACAGCCAGGGTTACACAGAGAAACTCTGTCTTGAAAAACAAAAAAATAAAAGAAAAAAGAAAAAAGAAAAAAAGAAAACAAATCAGGGAGGATATACAGGAAAGATAAATGAATTAAAGAAAAAGAAGCCAGGAAGAGCTGGGGAAGGGAAGTTTGGTATGCTTATTTATTAATATTTATTATTTATTAATATTTATTTATTCATTATGACTCTTGACAAGATACATAGCCCCGACTGTCCTAGAACTCACTCTCTGTAGACCACATTGGTCTCAAACTCAGAGATCCACCTTCCTCTCCCTCTGGAGTGCTAGGATTAAAGCCATGCACCACTGGCACCCCACTAACAGGTTAGTAAATGGGGATCACTGTGGGGTAAGTTGCAGCTCTTCTGAGTAGCTTACATTTTCACATGAAAGGCATGTGTAAGTCACTGCAGCGCTATCTACAGACCAACGTACAGTGTTTTTTAAGTCTATTGTCTCGCCATCCTTAATAGGATGCTGTCAGGTAACTGGATGAAGGTAGGAGCTAGCATCCTTAGTGAGGTTACCCAGACCAGAAGGACAAATCGCACATGTTCTCTATTTATCTGAAGCTCCGAGCTCCAATCTGTCAGATGTGAGTACATCATCTGGAGTAATTGCAGAAACCAGAAAAGTAAACAATGAGATAATTTCAAGGGATCAGGGAGGTGACAACAGAGGGGTGAGCAAGGCACAAGTGACATGATAGTGGAAATGGGAAACACAGGAGTTCTCTAATTAGGGAATAGGGGGAAGAAGGGGGGAATAACAATAAGGATATCTAAAGAGTCCATAGGGAACATACTATTATCTACCTAAAAATACCTATAACATTTTATAAGAATAAATTGATGTATAAATACAAATATATTGTTTAAATGAAAATTTCCGGCCAGGTGGTGGTGGCACAAGCCTTTAATCCCAGCACTTGGGAGGCAGAGGTAGGCAGATTTCTGAGTTCAAGGCCAGCCTGGTCTACAGAGTGAGTTCCAGGACAGCCAGGGCTACACAGAGAAACCCTGTCTTGAAAAACCAAAAAAAAAAAATTCCCCATCTAAGCTGACAATGCTCCTCCCAGGAGTCATGCACCATCTAACAAGAACCCCCAAAGGATTCACAAGAAGCTCTCTTTTGAGTCCAAGAGACAGCCAAAACAGTATAGGTTTCCCCTGTTGCCCTGGATTGAGCTCCCCCCCCCCCCACCAGAGCAGGAAGGTGAGCATCTTTGCCAAGGATACCTTGGGCACAGATCCAAGCTGGAACTGACTTGAATGCCTCCTCCCTGAGAGGCAGCTTTCCTGGTACCACACAAGCTGCTAAAGGAGGGAGGCTACCAACAGTCCTAGCCAGCCACGATGTCTATGGATCACAGCGACAGCAAACAACATATAGCCCAGGCAGCCTGAGAACTGTTGACCCTTTTTGCCTTGCTCCTCTCAAGTGATATTACAGGAGTGTACCACCACATCCAGTAGCATACTCAGTACCGGTTATGCATTATAGAAGGAACTAATGCAAGCATGAAACATAGACTTGACTTTTTGACCCTTATGACACTTAACATCCAGCGACAAAAGAATGGCTTAGAAAATAAAAGATAATGACAAATTCTGTGAAGAAAATGAATTGTACTAACAGAGACTTTAATAAGATGTATATAGTGACTGGGTTTAGTTGTACACACCTTTAATCCCAGCGCGCAGGCAGAGGCAGGTAATCTCCATTGAGTACAAGGTCAGACCCCTCTAACAGGGAGAACTAAGTGAGCCTAGATGACTTAGTGAAAAAAGAAAAAGGAAAAGGAAAGAAGAAAAGAAAAGAAAAGAAAGATATGTGCTCAGAGGAAGCCTACATAGAATAGACAAGAAAGGGCTTGCGGAAGTGTCATGGAAAATCAGCTGAAGAATGAGAAGCAACTGAATCAATTTAGTCTTATTAGAAAATGTAAAAAGAGAGAGAGAGAGAGAGAGAGAGAGAGAGAGAGAGAGAGAGAGAGAGAACATTTTAGATACCAGCCTTTTATACTGTGGATTATATTTCCTCATATGGGGGCCATGTAATTGAATGTGGACATAGTAGTAAAAATGGCAATAATCGAAGGTTTCTGATACATTAAAAACAAAAATTCAATTCAAAATCAAATATGAGATATATGGAAAGAGGATCTATTAGACTGACTTACAGACTGTGGACCAGGTAATGCAAGCAGGGCTGATTATATAGAGGCTGGTCTTCCCTAAGAAGCAGGCTCTAAAGCCTGTGACGGAATGGACTTGCTGGCAAGGTGAGAGTAAGCAGGCAACGAGCAAAGACTTCCTTCTTCCAAGCCCTTAGATAGGACTTAGTATATAGGTATAGCACACATTAAAAGTGTCCTTAGTACTCAAGATCTGGATTGAAGGTGTTTGTCTTCCTGCCTCAAAATCCAGATCCAATCTTCCCACATCAAAAGATCTGAATTAAAGGCGTGTCTTACCTGAAAAGTTAGGATTAGAAGTGGATCTTCCACTAGGCATGGTGGCACACACCTTTAATCCCAGCATTCCGGAGGCAAGGCAGGCGGATTTCTGAGTTCGAGGCCAGCCTGGTCTATGGAGTGAGTTCCAGGACAGCCAGGGCTACACAGAGAAACCCTGTCTCGGAAAAACAAAACAAAAACCAAACTAAAAGAACAGCAAAGGAAAAAAAAAAAAGCCCTCAATGAACACAAGAAGTAGACCTTCCTACTTCAAATTAGGCAAAAATTCCTCACAGGTATGCCCTCCATTTGGGGGATTTTAGTTAATTTCAGATGTTGTCAAATTGGCAAAGACTACCCATCACACAAAGAAAGGAGAATTAGTAGTTCAAGGGCAATTTTAAATACATAATGATTTGATGTTAGCTAGGGCTACAAGCAGCTTTGTCCTGTCCCCAAATTATTGCTCCCTGAGTTAGTGACTCAAATTTTACTCCACACATACAAATGTTAAAAGAGATGAGCATTGTGGCACATACCCTTTAATTAGAGGGAGGCCTAGGCAGAAGGATCTCTGTAAGCTCCAGCCCAGCCAGGACCGTGGAGAGAGACCCCATCTACAGAGAAAACAAAACAAAACATTAAATTAATTTTGGCTTGGGACTAGGCCAAAATTTTTCAACAATTTCTGAAACAGCCCTGTGTCTGCCATTTAATATTACCTATGCATGTGAGGCAGTGTTCTTAGCATTGACTTTTTTAAAGTAAAAATATTGATAAGCCCTGAAAATATTGAAGAAGCTCTAGGTTCTCCAATACCAAGCATCCAGCTGGGATTATGTGTAGTGAATTCTATACAGTTTATTTTCACCACATGTTTACTTTAAATGCCTATTTTATACACTTACATACTCATGGTTAAAAAGGTAGAAAGTATAGTATAGGAACTTCTTTATATTCTGTTTACAAAGCATGCTTATATACACAGCTCTGTCCCCATCCTGTTCCTTTTCATCCTACTAAGTAGAATGGGGATTCTCAGGCTGCAATTAATGCTCTAGAACAGTGCAAAATCTCTGGGCATCCCCAGACCCGTAGAAGCAAAAACCTGGGGTTAGGGTGAAGAAACAGGGAACAGTTTTTAAAGATTTATTGTTTTATGTTGTCTGTGATTTGCTTGTAATAAGGGCCAGAAGTGGGATTCGATTGCCCGACCTGGAGTTATAGACACTTGTGAGCCTCTATGTGGCTGCTTGGAATCAAACTCAGGTCTTTTGTAAGAGTTACACTTAACCTGAGCATCTCTCCAAACCCACAGGAAGAATGCAAATATGCACAGCTCGGTACCTACCCTGTTTCTTTTCCTCCCATTTCAGCACCCATATCAGGGCAGGGATTTATTTTTAACAAGGTGTAGTCCTGTGTAGTCCTGGCTGGCCCTGAACTTGCTGTTATGACAGGCTCCCAGACAAGCATGTAGACCTTAACACCTGCCAAAATGGGAGCCAAGACCTAATCCAAAGTCCTTACATAGTTCTGGGAAAGTCCCTAAATGTACTAACCTTGCTTTTTAGCTTCTGTAGTTATGATTCTGGATAACTGCTCTTGCTAACTGAAGTATGTCAGCCCAGGATGTGGTTTTGTGCTTAAAAGCTTACCATGAGAAAAGTTCAGAACTGCACTTGGGTCCTAAATACCCCATGTAGCTGCTAACCAGCTAATAAAGCCTTTCTATTGAGTTGAACTACACCCCCCAATGGCCTTCTCTGGTGATACCTCATGTAGATTATGCTGACCTTGAACTCACATGGATCTGCTTGTCTAGTCCTTCTGAGTGCTGGAAATAAAGATATGTTTTTCCACCCCTAGGTGCCTTTGGTGCAGGAAGGCACACTGGATGCCACCAAGAGAAACAAACGCAAACCCAGCTCCAACCCCTTTGATCTACAATGTTGTCTTACCTGCAAGCTATGCTAGCAAAATGGTGCACGAAGTTTGTGGGAGTAACCAGCCTATGAAACTTGACCCTTATCTGACACTGCTTACGTGATTAAGAATTTTGAGAAGTTGGAGAAGGGACCTAAGGAACTAAGGGAGTTTGCAGCCCCATGGAGGGAGCAACAGCGTCAACTGGCCAGACACCCCCCACCCTGGAGCTCCCAGGTACTGGGTACATGGCCACATACATAGCAGAAGATGGCCTTGCCAGGCATCAGTGGGAGGAGAGATCCTTGGACCTGAGGGTGTTCAGTGTCCCAGTGTAGGGGAATGCCAGGGCAAGAAGACAGGATTAGTAGGGGAGCACCCTCATAGAAGCAGGGGGGAGGAGGGATGGGATAGGAGTTTTGAAGGGGAGACCTGGAAAGGGGAAAACATCTGAAATGTAAATAAAGAAAATATCCAAGAAAAAAATCTACAATAAAATACTTGTAAACTGAAAAAAAGAAAAAGAATTTGAGACTAGATAGCCCAGAGACCTAAAGTAAAATCCAAAATACTACTGTTCTAAAAACAAAACCAAAAACAAAAACCAAAGCAATGAAATGATTCCTAATGATATTCTTTCATACTCATAGATCAGAGCTATATTAGTCGGGTTTCTCTAGAGTCACATAACTTATATAGAATGTCTCTCTATATTAAGGGAACTTATTGGACTGACTTACAGTTTGTAGTCCAACTATCCTATCAGTGGGTAGCTGTGAATGGGAAGTCCAAGGATCTAATAGTTGTTCAGTCCCACGAGGCCAGAAGTTTTAGCTGGTTTTCTGTAGAAGTAGGTTCCAACAGATGTGCTGGCATGTAAGTGCAGGCAGGCGAAAAAGAGGGAGCCTTCCTCCTTGCAACGTCCTTATGTAGGTCTCCAGCAGAAGGTGTGGCCCAGATTAAAGGTGTGTACCACCATGCTTGAATCTGGAACTTACTTTGTCCCCAGGCTGGCCTTGAACTCAGAGATCTCCTTGCCTCAGTCTCCTAGGATTAACAGCCATCACGGGTGCCTTGCTCAGCCATCACCAATAGCCTCTAAATCAACAAGATTAATGAATATATGAACTCACAGAGGCTGGGGAGGCCTACACAGGTCTGCACCAGATGAGGTCCTAGAGCTGAAAGGACAAGTGGACACATGCCCCATCCCTAACCCAGAAGCTATCTCCAGGAGATAATCATTTGCAATTAAAAATTTAGTTTCCCAGCCGGGCGGTGGTGGCGCACGCCTTTAATCCCAGCACTTGGGAGGCAGAGGCAGGCGGATTTCTGAGTTCAAGGCCAGCCTGGTCTACAGAGTGAGTTCCAGGACAGCCAGGACTACACA
>JADRCD010101223.1:348-12825 GCA_019843815.1 Montemys delectorum | reverse complement strand
CACACACACACACACACACACACACACATATATATATATATATAAGTATTTTTCCAATATTTATTATTTCCAGTATTTTCATCTAAATAAGAAAGTATACAGTTCATACATCGATCAAGGCATAGATCAGATTAAAACACAAAATAATAATTATGTAAAAATGAGATGTGTTGTAGCTGGTTGCCAGCCCCTGCAGATCTTCTATCTTGTTTGGGTCTCCTTGAGGGAGCAGAGGGGGAAGAGTTTTGGTGGGTAAGAGGTAGTCTTGTTCTTATGAGATATTTAAGGTTGTTGTATAATAATAAAATATTTTCCTATCTTGAGTCTAGGTAGCTTAGCTGAGATAACTAACCTGCCTGTCTGAGTTCCTCTAAGGTGAGAAACTGTTTTAGCACCTCATCATAAAACTGCAAGGGATAAGTGAAAAGATTTATTGCTAGTGTTCCTTTCTCTGGTGAATCAGCCAAACTCTCTTGATAAGCTGGTTAACTCTTTGTGAACCAGAGAGGAAGGAATTAAGAAGTTTATATTGGCAAATATGCAGAAATACATATACATTCAAATATCCATACACCCACACTCTGTCCGGGCCCAACTGTCTTTCACAATCAACTCCACAAGAATTCATGCATGCTTACACACATACATACACATCCCCAAACACAAACACACATAGATAAACACATACACATTTGGACAGATGGGTGGATGGATAGATGGTTGGATGGATGAATCAATGAATTGATGAGTGAATGGGGCAAAACTCTCCAAGCCAAACCATTAAATCAATAACCACCAACTGCATTTCTTTTCTCTGTTCTTTCTTTTTTTAATTTAACCTTCTTAGACAAAAAGTTTTTTTTAGAAAATTACCTCAGAGACAAAATATTATGTAAAATGGGAGTTACAGAAGGATGTTGATACTAAGTTCAAAGCAGTGTATACTCATTATAATATATTCATTAAAAGTTCAAAGCAACAGTGTTTGCATGGCCTTGCTTTATCATAGTGAACACCCGTGACATTATCTTTGGACATAAATGGTTTTTGGTGAACACAAAATTTCTCAAGTCTATTTCTCTTTTTAGTGTGATTATGAAAGCTCATTGTATTTCTTATTATGCAGCCTTTACTTACTGTTCTGATGAGTGGGCACATTCTATTCTTGATTCTAACTTTACTACATCTTTCTAACAATGATTGCCATCTCTAAAAACTTTCTTCCAGAAAGTTTCAGAAATTCTATAGAGTTATTACCTGTTTGTCTATTCAGCTTTACTACAAGATAGTACATTTTCATAGGTCTGCAGAGATATGCTCAAAAGAGTGGGCTAATACTTAGTGATAGTTACATATTTAATATTAACAGAAAAGCATATTAACAGCAGAAATCTTTCCTAAGCTGATTTTTTCCTGGGCCTTGCTTATCTGAGCTAATCTGTCATGGATTTCATTCCAAGGGCTGATTCATCTCAGGATGGAGACCTGCTAGTAATTAGTGTCTCCTATGATGACTCCTGACGTGTTATCAATATTTTTATTCTTTGTGTTTAACACTGCAACTCATGGCCTCAAATGGCAACCTGAAAGGGCAAAGGTTAGCTAGAGGATCAGTCTATTTTTAGACCCAAATATTTTATTTTTACATTGCATTTCACAGTCCTCTTATTATTTATTCCATTATTATTTACTTGTTAACAGAATAAAATTTATTTTCTTTAGATATTGGTTTTCTATTATTGATGTATTTTAGTACAAAGTAAAATAACAGAAATTCTATATTTCTGTCTTCTAAAACTTAATCTGAATGTGTATAACATAGCAGTTCATGTTGGGTTCTAAATTTCTACTTATCTTTCTTGGCTCTCCTGTAGACATGTGTTCCTCTAGAGAACACATAAATAAAATAGTTATATTGAGGAAGGGATCCAACCTGGATCCTATATGTATTTGAAAGGGATATCTCCCTCAGTTATGAACCCAAAACTAAGTAATATGTTAGCTGTATAAAAGGCCCACAAATATCTGCTATCATCTTTTTAAGACAGACACAATGATCTGGATTAATGTACTAGTAGGACATAAATATGAACTAAATTACTCATGTTCCTTCTTCATACTACACTTGAGCACTCTTTGAAAACCATACACTAGATTAAAGTGTTAAAGGACCATCATAGAGAAATATTCTTTGGTTTATAAATATGTACAACATATAAACATATCTATGGAAAACATATATAATGTATGTTATAAATCTAGCTAATATATGTTACCTATTTAAGATGAAGATGTTAGTATTACCAAAAAAATTCAGAACTGATTACGAGAAAAAGGAATATTTATTTAGCCATCACTTTATATTTTTCCTTATCCTAAGACAGTTGCTTTTTCCTTATCTGAAGACAGATACTTCTACAATGAAAAGGCCATTTATCGCCTTATGGAACACATATGACATTGTTAGGCCTCTTTTAAATGATCACTGTAGATGATTTCCATAGTTTACAAACTCCCTAATTATATCACTGATTGTGTCCCAGAGGAGATGCCTTGTTCGCTAGAAACAGACACTATCACCATCTTCTCCCCACCTCCCTTTTTTAATTGGATATTTTCTTTATTTACATTTCAAATGTTATCCCCTTTCCTGGTTTCCCCTCTGGAAACCCCATATCTCATCCTCCCCTCCCTGCTTCTATGAGATTGCTCCCCACCCACCCACCTACTCCTTCCTCCCAGACTTGGCATTCCCCTACACTGGGGCATTGAGCCTTCAGAGGACCAAAGGCCGCTCCTCCCATTGATATCCAACAAGGCCATCCTCTGCTACATATGCAGCTGGAGCCATGAGTCCCTCCATATGTACTCCTTGGTGATTTAGTCCCTGCAAATTCTGGAGGGTCTGGTTGGTTGATATTGCTATTCTTCCTATGGGTTGCAAGCCCCTTCAGCTTCTTTCAGTCCTTTCTCTAGCTTCTCCATTGGGGACTGTGTGTTCAGTCCAATGGTTGCCTGTGAGCATCCATCTCTGTATTTGTCAAGATCTGGCAGAACCTCTCAGGACACAACTACATCAGGCTCCTGTCAGCAAGTACTTCTTGACATCTGCAGTAGTGTCTGGATTTGGTGTCTGTATATGGGATGGACCCCCAGGTGAGGCAGTCTCTGAATGGTCTTTTCTTCAGTCTCTGCTCCACACTTTGTCTCCATATTTCCTCCCTTGAGTGTTTTGTTCCCCTTTCTTAGAAGGACTGAAGCATCCACACTTGAGAGCCCTCTATCAGATGTAGGGTTGGTAACGATCTTTTCCCAATCTGTTGGTTGCCATTTTGTCCTATTGACAGTGTCCTTTGCCTTGCAAAAGCTTTGCAATTTTATGAGGTCCAATTTGTCAATCTTGAACCTAGAACATAAGCCATTAGTGTTCTGTTTTTTGTTTGTAATTAAAAAGTCACACTTAGGTATTCTACTTAACTCTTTAACAGTACCCCTTGAGTATTCATTGTATCAATTTTATTTATTTTTATTTTAAGTGTACAAGTATGTTTTCTGCAAGTGTGTAAGTAGTAGGAATAGGTCTAACTCCCTTAGATCTGGAGTTACAGATAGTTATGAGCTGCTGTGCTGATTCTGGGAATAAACTTAGATCCATTGGAAAAGCAATGTGCTTTGTAACTGCTGAGCCATCTCTCCAGGCCATATATATCATTCTCTTGAAAAGTATTTTCTTACTAATTTTATTATGTTTATTCTACTTGTCTTATATTTTTATTATCCCCACATATAATGCACTTCTGAGATAATACCAAGGTTGGAAATATAAAGTTTTAATGCAGTCATGTATATAATTAGACTAAGCCTGGAAGTTGAGTCTTAGTCAAAGGCAGTGTAGTGGTTTTGTAGGTTAATTTAGAGACTCCATTAAAGAAGAGTTTATTTTCCTGTATGTTTAGTAAAAATTAACTAAGATTTTTTTTTTATTCTTTCAGAATCTAAAGCTTCATTGTTCCAATTAGAGTTAAAGAGTACAGAGGTCAGGCAAGAACACCCACTTCTATAATTCTGTAGACATTACATTACAGGTAAAACTTGTAAATACTGATAAAAGGCCTAAATTTATAATCATAATTCTACAAGAAAAAATTAATAAAACCAGAAATACAAAGAATGTGTTTTATAAGTTAGTCTAGCATTTAAAATTGTATTTTTTAAAATATTTGCAGCTTACTATATTTCAATTTTATATAAGAAAGCTAAGCACATCAATAAGCGAGTCCGGATGTACATGAAGATGCTTGTCCATGAAAGTAACTTACTCTATAGTTAACTAATTCCAATGTCGCCATCAAAAGAACATTGTATGGTAGTTGTAGATATGCTTTGAAGAATATTATGGTAAAAATGGGTTTTAAATTTAAGATTTATAAGAGAAAAATTTGAGGAGTTCTTTGGATCTATGCTCTGGAGTGGCATTGCTGGATCATTTATAAATTCTAGTTTTGATACTTTGATGAACAGATTCCCAGAATATTTCTACAATGGCTGTATTCATTTGTATTCCCACTTGTAATGGATAGGTACTCCTCTTGTCTTCACATCTCTCACCAAGGTTTGAAGTTCAATGCATTGATAATAGCCATTCTGATTGGAGTGTGCTAGTATATCAAGATAGTTTTAATTTTACCCTGGTTACTAGGAATGTTGAACTTTTTAAAATATAGTAATTGGCCATTTGTCTTTCATTTTTGAGAATTGTTCATTTTATTAGTTCATATTTGATTGGCAGATTTTTCCCCCATGGATTTTACATTTGGAATTCTTTCTAAATTCTTGACATTTAGGGCCATGTCTTAAATGCAATGGTTTACATTTTCTCTCATTCTATTGACTGTATTTACTCTGTTGATAGTTTTATTTTCCCCTGAAGAAACTTTTTAATTTTATGTAGTCTCATTTGTTCTGGGGATTATGTTTCTATGATGAAGTTTTCTTCAACAAGTTCTTGGCTCTTCCAATACCTTGAAAAATATTCCCTATATTTCCATTTAGCAGTTTCAGAATTTAAGGTTTAAACTTAAGGTCTGTGAGATACTCTTTGAGTTGGTTTTTGTAGGAAGCAAAAGATATGAATCTAATTTAATATTTTTGCTCATGAATATCAAGTTTGACCCTCAATATTTGGAGAATAGCCTATCTTTTTTCCAAGTTTGTCAGAAATTAGGTGACTGTTCTCTGTACTATCACTGACTGTCTTTGTAACTGTAATCTCTGTGGCTTAGGATGGGTATTGTGATACCACAGTCTGTAATATTTTTTTTCTCCTTAGGTTGCCTTGGAATTTTTAGTGATTCCATATGAGTTTGTGGACTTTTCCCTAGATTTGTATCTTTATTTTATATTGGAATTTTGATTAGTGTTGTATTGAATCTACATAGAAAGTTTGATATTAGAATCATTTTCATGATATAAATTATGTTACTCCATGAGCTTAGGTTGTTGTTTTTTTCTGAGATCTAGTGTCTTCTTTTATTTCCTTTTCAGAGTTGGAAAGCTTCATTTGTAGAGATGTTTCACGTCTTTTGTCTATGCCCACATACTTACATTTTCTTTAAAGCTACTATGTGTGAGATGTTTTCCTAATTTCTCTCTCAATGAGAGTTAATTGCTGGTGGATATATGTGACTTAGCAATGCTAATCTTTGGCATGCATCCAAAGAAATTCAGATATTATCATGAAGACGTTGTTTTTACATTAATGTTGGTTGCTGTTCTTTTAACATTAAAAAAATGGAAGTAACCTAGATATCTATCAAGAAGTGAATGGGCCATTAAATGTGATACATTTACTTATAAGAATACTATTAATCTCTAAAAAAATGCAATTGTGAAATTTACAAAAAGTAAATGGACCTGGGAGTACAATATGAGAAATGACCCAAACTCAGGAAGAATGCAAAGTGACATGATCTCTCTTATATGCAGATCCTAGCTCACACTGTGTCCATGTAAATAAGTGTAGGCATGACTAAATTTAAAATATTTTAAAAGGAAACCAAAAGAAGGTAATGTTAAATGATGAAGGATGTCATATAGGGGAAAAACATATCAGTCATGGAAAAGATAAAGCTATTTTCTTCAGTTTTAGTTCCATCATAGATTTCCCATGGTAAATAAGTAAATTCAATGGTCTGTGTATCGAATTAGCATAAGCAATTTTTGTATTGCCAAAGAATATAACATTCATTATTCCTCCGAGACAATGACTCTGAAGTTGGACTTTTTATTCAATTGATCATTAGTATATAAGGAATTGCACATGCCTAGTTCCTAACTATATTTGCTGCATTGAATTATCCTGAAAATTATTATTGTTATTTTTAACTATTGCTCTGGGAAAGGGGCTTTATATAATATTCAAATAAGAATTAAGAAAAAAATATTAATAACTTCAACTTACCATTACATAGATTGCAACTAGTTGAATAGATTAAAACAATATTGATGATATGAATAATAATGGTAGTGATATAATATAGCATTTTAAAATTCATTAAAATAGAAATAAAATTGATTGGATATAGGTAGATGATCAGTGTGAGAGGGAGAAAAAAGGGGAAACAGAGGTTAATATGTTTTATTCATACATTAAAATACCATAATGTTATGAATTATAGTGATAAATATAATATATAAATGCTAATACAATGACTAATAATAAAGTATAATTTTAAAAAAGTAAATAACTTTTTCAATAATGAGGATAAATACATTGTTAGGAATATATTCTCTTCCATGTCCCCAACTATATCTAAAATCATAATTTTTATGAAACAGCATGAAGATGTGATATATAAAACACAACATATGTTGATCAATGAGAGCAATTTTTAAAAATTAGCATCAAAGTTTCCTGGTACAAAAAAATTTTTCTAGCAAACCATGAAGCAAAAATTATATCTGTGTAGAAACAGGAACAAAGATAATGACTGTGAGAATGTCTAGTCAAATGCAGCAAGGAGAAAGCATATTTCTAAGTTGTGTTACATGCAAGCGAACAATGTACATGACTGGAATGAGGAGCATGGCAAAGACTGGTACTTGTTATTTTATCCTGTTAAAATGACATAGGGCTTATTTTGGAGACTGTCAAGTAAGACATGAATTCAAAAGATTAAAATACAATATAAAAAGTCGTTAAACATAAATACTTTATTTAGGTAAGAGAATACCATAGTTTTCTAGGTATAATTTGAAACTAAATAAAATCAGTGCATTTCTATGTCTGACAGAAGCAAAGACTCTTTCCTAATCAACACACAGATGAAGGGGGTGTGGGCATGTAAGGAAGTTCCAAATATATGTAATACTAAATAAGAAATACATTATAAACCTCTCAGAAAATTACATGAGGAAGACAAGGCTCTATAAAACTGAGACTTCTTCAGGTGACTTTAGGCTATGCCAAAGTGAAAGTGGAAGCTAGCTATGGCAAAGGATTATATTAAATGCACATGTGATTTATTATTTGTTAAATTTTACATTGCTTTAAATGATTGAATTGATAGCATATTCTAGTTGTATGTCTAAATATCTTCAAAAATATTTAGATTTCATTAACTAAATGTCAAGCACAGATGACTAGCACCATGATTCTGGCATGCAACTTCTTAATGTTATTAAGAGGATACATGAAAAATATAACTCTATGTACACATTGAGACAAATATCACAATTGCGTTTTAATTTTAAAATATTACCTTAATCATTTGACAGATAGTTTTTACTTACAATATGTAGCTTTCATATTTTATGAATTGCTTAACTTGTAATTTTGAGAAAGAAATTATACATTAGGGCAGAGTTTTTAATAACCAGGTCTGACATGTTCAGAAGTTTCAAAGTTTTTCATGTAAATGGGTAACAGTATTGTTTCTGCAATATGATCACTCAGTTTTGGTGGAATTTCTATTTTTTCAGTATCTTCTACTTAAATATTGAACTTGTCATTTAGCTACACATCTCATTAAGTGTTTTTAATTAAGTTTGTCCTCTATCTTTGATGAAACCATTTTAGTAACTAATGGTGGGAAAAACCATGTCAAAATATGTGGATTCCTCTGGATACAAGTGTAATTGCTGAAATTGCCATTACTTTTATTATAAACACTATAAACACCACCTGGAATAACTGAAATAAAAACTCAAAATATATTATAATGCAAAATGTCTTCTCAGATCATTTTATGTAGTATTTACGGTCAATTTTTATCATTAACTAATTTTTATATCTTGTTTAATTTTGTTAGGTTTGATAAAAGTCAAGAACTCAAGCATATATGTTGATGTAATTTAGGTCTCCCATATATAAACAGAAGACCTTAATAAAGGTTTGTAGTCTTCACAGCAGACACAGTTGTTCTGCTCTATATTCTAATTATCAGGCATAACAAATAAGATCTATTTCTTACATGAATGAACCTCAGTGTTTATTTCAATAAATTTGTGCAATATAAGTAGGTACATGTATCAAATGAATAAGGAAATAATTTATATGAAAGTCAAACACTTTATGATTTGAACTTAATTCAAACATTAAATATGAGTAACTTAGTTTAAATCTCTAAACATTTTCAAAAATTAGAATTCAGATAGTATAATAAAGTATATTTTTCATTTCTTATGCTTTACTATTTTTGTCAGGAAACATGTCTTTTTCAAATAATAATTCATATACAATTGAATATTCTATGAACATTTGAGATCTAAACACAAGTTTAACTTAAAATTTAGAGGCATTCAGTTCATACAACACATAATAATTGTCATTTTGATTCAAAGTATCATTTTTCTCTAATTGCAACAAGTAGTAAAAAGAGAACTTGTAAAATTAAATATCCCTCTATCTGTCTATCTTCAGGACTTGTTACCTAATCAGCAACAAAAGATGGTGGGAGAAAAAAAGATCTCACTAGAGGGAATTTTTAAAAACTGTAAATATTAGAGTACACATTTTTCTCAGACAACAGGACAAAATGAGTCTTCTGTGAGTATGGCCCCATTTGGGGTCTTTTTCTTTGGCATGGATCACATACTAGGGATTTTGTGTACATGAAAAAGTCTTTTCCACACCATTTCCAGAGGACCATGTATAAGAGCCACAGCCTTGCTCTCTTTTCTACCACATCCACGTAAGAGGCTAACTTATGTTCTTCCATGGTGGGAACATAGCAATAACTAGGAGTAATCACACTTAAATGTATCTCTTTTAGACTAAAGTGCTTGGAGAAGACATTTACACTCCTCCATCTTGGGTGGAGGTTAAATGATTTGAAAACAAGAGTTCATCAGTGCCCTGGGGTTTGAACTTACGTTTTCATGTAGGTCAAACTAATGCCCCAAACAGAGAAGAATAACTAAAGCTTTGTTTGTAACTTTTTTTTTTTTTTTTTAATGTTGTTGCAGGTAACTAGGTCTGACACTTCAGGCTGCTTACAATTGTTGCCTTTTCGGTACATAATTCAACTTGATATGCTCATTTGTGTTTAGGGGTTAAGAATCCTCTCTGGGTTGAAGTGATATATGTTTGGTAATTATCAGCTTGCTCGAGCTGCCGTATGAAATATCATCAAGTGGATGGATTAAGCAACCTTTATGTCTACAGATTCAGAAGCTAAATCAGGCTGCCAATACAGCTGTGCTCAGGTGAGTGTGATCTTCCTGAGTATCAGAGAGCTGACAATCACTCTGTGCTCACATAACAGGGTGGGGAAAGCTCTGGCTTCTTTCTTCTTATAAGGGCACTGACCTCATCACAGAGCATTTCTCATCGAGGTCTCCTTTAATTCTAATTAATTCCCATTTTCTAACCCCACCACCCTGACAGACAGTTGAGAAAGCTCTATCCTTTGTATTAAGAACGTGATCAAGGCCTATAATTTATTGGTGATAATAAGGCACTGTGGAAAAGAAAAGGGAAATGCATGGAGTTTAATACTAAAGTCAAAATCGATGATTATTTCTAGTATTTAATGATTAGCTTTGTATTTTTCATGTTTCAGTTTTCTTTGCAGTGGATCCCAATATGGAGTCTTATTTTACACATGAGAAAATGCAAGATTATATCAGAGACTGGATTGCTCATGAATATAGAAGTATTTTATGATGTGTTGCCCTTGAAACAGACTGTATCTACTTTCATAATCCACTGACGGGCTCAAGTGGCTGCACCTACAATTGATAGGACTCTTCATCAGCTGATGTGGTGTAGAAGTCTATACTGCGTCAAAACCACCAAGCTAGAAAGGAAACACAGATCTGATAATGTTTGCTGCATGAACTTGAGAAAATCACTTGGAACGTATAATCCAAAATGTTAATAAAGCCACAAATAGGCTTAGTATTGAACCATCTTTTATGGAATTGGTGTTTTCACATATGCACGTATTTTCTATTATGCTCTGTGTATGATAAGAGTATGATTCAGATAGTTAAATATTTCAGGTAAATTCTGAAGTAAAGTTGTTAAGATGAGACTGGGCAATGTACTCTGAGGACAACCAACAGTTTCAGATCCTGCAATGAGACTTGGCCACATAATATTATGTCATTCCACCACAAGATGAGTTTCCTGGGAGAACCGAGTCTTGGCTCAATCATGAGTTCAAAAAATTAGTTAAAGGATGGTGCTGGTTTATTAACTCAGTAGTACAATAAATAAAGCACTTTGTAATACTCTAGCCAAAATGTTCATGATCACATTTCAGCTTATTTACTATCAACTAATAGAAGTCTAATTTGAGTTAGGAATGATTCTTCTGTAGCCTGTGAAGGATGTATAAATACAAAGAAGAACCCAGAAGTACAAATTCATAGAGATGTACAGTAACCCTACCCTATTTGCCATAGTGAATACAAGATGGTTATACTAGATATCTTTTTCACTGTGAATTACAAGGAAATATGGACTTTATCACTTAAGCGATTCAATCTACAGTGACAGACAAGTGATGAAATATATGATAAGAAATAGCAGTTAAAATAAAAATAAATAAATGAGCCAGGCAGTGCTGGCACATGCCTTTAATCCCAGCACTTGGGATGCAGAGGAAGGCTTGATTTCTGAGTTCCAGGCCAGCCTGCTCTACAGCGTTCAGGACAACCAGGGCTATACAGAGAAACCCTGTCTCCAAAAACAAACAAACAAACAAACAAACAAGAAAGAAAAAAATATAAAAAAGGTCAGGTTATGATTCAGGAAATCTGAAAGTACAATGAAAAGCTATCAAAGCCCACTATGAAAAATAATAGTAGGCATCTTTCTCATATGTATTCAAATGCTAAAACAAATCAGAAGAATTTTCAATAAGCTATAAAAAGTATAAAGTTGACTATGGAAGTTACAGTAGAAACAGAAGGCAAAAAACTGACATTTGAGAAAAAAGCATGTCATTAATGTTTATTTATGGATTGTTCTGTTATTTATTTTTTTGCCAAGTCCTATGTTGGTCAATAAAGATACACCAGTAAACTACACAGACCTAGATCCAGGCTTCTCTGCACTGTAGTACATACCAAAAAGCGCATAGGGTATTAGCCAGTCTAAACTTTTTTTCTTTATTTTATTTTTGTTTTTTTGAGACAGGGTTTCTCTGTGTAGCCCTGGCTGTCCTGGAACTCACTCTGTAGACCAGGGTAGCCTTGAACTCAGAAATCTGCCTGCCTCTGCCTCCTGAGTGGTGGGATTAAAGGCGTGCACTACTACTGCCTGGCTGATCACCAGCTTCTTATGTTGGTGTTTTCCATCTATTATCCTTTGTAGGGCTGGATTTGTGGAAATATATTATGAAAATTTTGTTTTGTTATGGAATATCTTGGTTTCTTCATGTATGGTAATTGAGAGTTTTGCTGGATACAGTGGCCTGGGCTGGCATTTGTGTTCTGGTAGGGTCTGTATGACATCTGGCCAGGATCTTCTAGCTTTCATAGTCTCTGGTGAGAACTCTGGAGTAATTCTGATAGGCCTGCCTTTATATGTTACTTGACCTGTTTCTCTTACTACTTTTAAAATTCTTTCTTTGCTTAGTGCATTTGGTGTTTTGATTATTATGTGACAGGAGGAATTTCTTTTCTGGTTCAGTCTATTTGGATTTCTGTAGCCTTCACCCTAGAAGAGGCAAGAAAGTAATCTTTCAACAAACCCACACAAACCCAATTCCACTTCATACAACAAAAAACAACAGGAAGTAACAATTACTTTTTCTTAATATCTTAATATGAAAATTAATATTACCAACACATCCTAATCGATTGAAATCCAAAAATATGAGGAATTAGAAATTTGTTGACGCTGGGCGGTTGTGGCGCATGCCTTTAATCCTAGCACTTGGGAGTCAGAGGCAAGTGGATTTCTGATTTCGAGGCCAGCCTGGTCTACAGAGTGAGTTCCAGGAGAGCCAGGACTACACAGAAACCCTA
>JADRCD010101214.1:3831-14688 GCA_019843815.1 Montemys delectorum | reverse complement strand
TGGAGAGTGAACCTGGGGCTTCATGCATGTTAGGCAGGCACTCACTCTAACCAACTGAGCTACACCCTCATTGTAAAATTCAGATGTTATGATGGACTTGCTTTCTGTTTCAAGACTTAATTCTTAAAAACCACAGTGGCCTCTCAACTGGAGATCTTGACCTGTACTTGAATGTTCACAATTCACACTGAATTAAGACAGGGCTGTCCCAGTGAAAACCTAATAGTGCCATGGTTTTGTCCAGCCGCTCTAACAGCTCTCTTCCATGCTAAGGATGACACCCAAATTCCTAATGAGGCTACTCAAAATACACGGGGCCCTGTGGCCTCCAAATTCAGCCATGAGTCACATACAGATGGAACTCTAGAAAGTACAATGCTTGACTTTGGCCTTTTACACAAGCAAATCTTTTACCTGAAGGAAGCATCCTGCTCCTCCTTCCTTCCCATTCCTCCCTCACCACTCTCCTTAGGTCTGCTTTAGCCAGGCCTGACCCTCCTGCATCCTTGTGCTCACATCCCCTCCACTACAGAGTGAGGGCCAACACTTTATTAAAGAAGAAGAAAAGCTTACCCTTGTTGTTACTCTATAGGCCATGTAAGCATTCATGCCATCACCTATAAGAGCGAGCATAGAATATCATTAAAACCCAAATGCTTGGGCAGAGGTTAGGTAAGCAATCGAATGCTTGCCTAGTGTGTGTAAGACTCTACATTTAACTAATTAAATTAAATGCTTCAAAATAAAATACAAAAAAATGAAAAAGAAACAATACTGTAACCATATACTTAAGTGGAAAACTATAGGATGTAACAATCAAGCTAGTCAAAAAGAAGTACAAAATACAATAATGACTCACCAACTTTTTCCGGATCTGACACACCAATTTCTATATCAAAAATATCTCCATTTGCTTCTTCTTCAATCTAGAAAAGTGTATTTTGGGGTTAAAAAATTCCCTTCATCTCGAAGGTAAGCAGCAGTTGTCTATGTGGACTCATGGCCCTCTCAACAGGGACTGTCTGCCCAGTGGTACCGCCCTCCAGCTGTACAGGAAAGATCCCACTACTGTCATCCCTCTAACCAGTATCATTTCTAGTTGTCTTCTAAATACTTATCCGTATACCCACAGACAGGTAGAGCTCTTACCCATCATCGAAGAAGCTTCTTTTTGCAACAGATAGAGACTACACTTGATAATACTAGTTGCCATGCCAATGTACATGGGAGAAATTTCTCAAGATTCTACCCTTAAATGAAGAGCTACAGGCAGTCTTTTTTTAAGGATGAGCCAACTGACAGGTGATCCAATACCAAGCGGACAGTCAGTCATAAAACACAGTAGTCAGTATGAAATTCTCAAAAAATGTAAAATTTAAAAATTTTGATTTATATTACTATCATAATACCAATTAGTAGTTTTTACTATTTTTTTTCCCAGATATATAGACCCTAGTATTTTCACTATGGACATGTCATAATAATTTAAAACCAACAGGAGCTTCGATATATGCTGACTATGTAAACAAAGAAAATACTCAAATAATAAAGATCATTTGGAGAACAGAAATTTTTATCTTAATGTCTCATAATATAGAAAAACAACAAAAAACTTTTAAAAAGAAAAAACCATGTAGTTTTGTAAATTTTGTGGATTTTTTTCTTTTTTTTGGTTTAATATGAAATCTTTTATTCCTCTTGCTTCTACATCCTGTGTGCTGGGAATTATAGGTGTGCTCCACCACACACACCTAAGAAGTGGAATCTTTAGATTAATAAATGCTTTATTGCCTCACTTTATTCAGCTTCCCTACTGCACAGATCTGTCCAGTCTAGCTACCTAGCTTGCTGTAAGGTTCTTGTTTCTGCCTCTCTAACACTGGGATTGCAGGATAGCTGCCCATGCCCACGAGCACTTACATCTATCAGAGTGTCTAAACCCACAAGCAGTTTATCCACTATGCCATCTTCCCAGCCTCAGCCCCAGAATTTTCACTCCTGAACAGCTAGAAAGAACTCATTACTTGTACCAGTAGAAGTTTACTTGTAAAATTTATATCTAAAAGCAACTTTAAAAGAATGATTCCTCTAATTACTTTTAAAAAACACATTTTTCTCTAAGATAAAACTGTAAAACTCAATTTTCAAAATCAGCAAGTGGGAAAAATAACCTGATGCGACTACAGAGAGACCCTTTGAAAGCAATCTAAAATGAGCATTTCAGCTGGGAGGTGGTGGCACGAGACTTTGGGAAGCAAAGGCAGGTGGATATCTGAGTTCAAGGCCAGTCTAGTCTGCTCTACAGAGTGACTTTAGCATAGCCACGGCTAAAAAGAGAAAACCCTGTCTCAAACCAAACCAAACCAAACCAAACCAAATCAAACCAAACAAACAAAAAATACAAAACAAAAAAGCCTGAAGAATTTCAAATACTTTTGCTATAGGAGAGTTTGTAGAAAGGTTAACTGGGAGTGTGACTCAGAGGTAGTATGCCTGTGTAGCATGAACAAGGCCCTGGATCTATTCACAGCACTGAACAAAGCAAAAAGCAAACAGAGGACAAGAAATCTGAGAGTATTAATCTGCCAAAATATCAAGGCAATATAAGTCATATAAAGCCATAACAAAAGTATACTTTCTTATCATCTTTCTGTTCAAACTCCCTTTTTTTATAGAGACATTA
Source organism: Montemys delectorum (assembly GCA_019843815.1). Lineage (NCBI taxonomy): Eukaryota > Metazoa > Chordata > Mammalia > Rodentia > Muridae > Montemys > Montemys delectorum. The sequence goes on along the minus strand of JADRCD010101214.1, from coordinate 12,005 downwards.
AGCTAATCTTTTGTACATGAACACTATGATTCAAAAAAGTGTATGAATTATTAAGTAGAAAATTCAACAATTCTCATAAAATGAGCTCATCTTTCTAACCAGAACTCAAAGAAACACAAGCAACCAAAGATCCTCTTATAGCTTGCCTTCCAGTTACAACCTCTTCACCTGATACTTAACAGTGCATATATTGTTCACTAACTTTACCTGTTTTTTTGTGAGTACTCATTTGCATTTTTCCACTTTCCCTTTGTATTATTTTTGAAAGGTTAGCCACATGTTTGTATATAGTCACTATTTAATTGTGGTTATACTGGTTATACACTACTAGTTAAATAATTTTAAAATGTTTTATATTTAAAATAACCTCTATATCATGATTGTTTTCTTCTCCAAATACGCTTTATTATAAACTATTGCTGTTGGGCAGGAGAGATGGCTCAGTGGTTAAGAGCACTGACTGCTCTTCTGAAGGTCCTGAGTTCAAATCCCAGCAACCACATGGTGGCTCACAACCATTGGTAACAAGATCTGATGCCCTCTTCTGGAGTGTCTGCAGACAGCTACAGTGTACTTACATATAATAAATAAATAAATATTAAAAAAAAAAAGAAATGAAAAGTTAAAAAAAAAAAAAAACTATTGCTGTTTCTTAATAATCCTACCCTTTATAAGTAAAAGGGTTTTCAGGTCATGAGAAAGTAACTTTAACTGATCTGTACCTCTTTCTTTTAAAAACAAAAGCTTGAGGAAGTTCAAAAAGAAATAAAAGTTTGGGCTGCACATACAGCTTAGAGGTAAAACAAACAAACAAAAACCCAAAACCACTAGCCACTCCTTAGCACTGTAGAAATAAATGCCAGATAGCAATCTTAAGTGTTGATAGTATTTATTACATGCTCTATCAAAGAAAATTACTCATAACACCACTTTAAGTACTTTCACCCATCACTTGTTCAACATAGGAACCTTCAGAGGTACATATTATATCACAAGACCACAAATGTCACACAGCATGACGTAATCATTGAACACTACAAACACTCTACCATTGAATTACACTCTGGCTTCAAATTCTGATTTAAGAACCTTAAGTGGTAGAGTTCCATGGGGTGGATTATTTAGAGAAGCAAAGAAAGGAATATTGTTATGAGTTTTAAGCCAATCAAGACACTATGAGTTCCAGGCCAATATGGGCAACTGAGTTAAAAAGATTCTGTCTCAAAAGTCAAACCAAACCAGAACTACAAAAAGAATGGGTTAGAACTCAATTGTAGAACCACGCTGGCTTCCAACAGACACCTACCTACCTCTGCCTCCCAATTATAAGTACTACAATTATAGACTTGTGCCACTATGTCTTTCTTCTTAATATGGTTTTTCCATCTAAAATATCTAAAAGGCTTTGATTAGGAATAACTAATGAGAGAAAGGTACTAGGTAAGGAACAAAAATGTACTCTTTACAAACCTAGAAGTGTTAATGTTTGCCATACCTCCTCCCTGGATCTGTCAAAGATGACTGGAGCAGAGATACTCTTTGATTCGATTCTAGGAGCAATAAGTGTGGTGGGAGTGACAGGAGTGACCGCAGGGGACGGCTCAGAGGACAGGATGGGCTCCCTTTCTGGACTGTCCAAAGACACCTCTTCTGTGGCTTCTAGACATGAATTGAACAAGTTAACCAAGGAGATCGTAGCACAGAGCAGTTCACAAAATATGAAGCACATACCTACAAGTCTCAAAAGGACTATGACTTCTAAGTTATCACTACAAAGTGACTTTATATAACTAATTATTTAGTTGTTTATGAAAACTTTACAGCAAATAGAAACTGTTTTGATTTTATGAAGAACTGTATTAAGGCTGTTTAACTATCTATACTAGAAGAAAAGCAATGGTGTGAATAATTCCACATTCCTTTGTGTTTGGATTGGTAATACAATGTACATGTGGTAACTTACCTTTCATATATTTTATTCAAACTAATATAATTATTTCATACATATAAAAACAAATTTTATGGCGGAAGACTACCTTTAACTATTCCAATTGGGATTAAAAACCTGTTATGGAAAACCCACCAAGTTAGTAATCTAAAGCAATTAATTGCCAAAGATTACTGGATATTAGTTGAATATACAAATATGACACAAAGCAAAGAGATGTTCAGATTTTAATTTTAAATGATCATTCGCTCGAAATATCTAAAGTTAAATATATTTAAAAATCAAACCATATCAATAAATGAGTGTCTACATACTATGTAATACTGTGCTAAATGCAGAAGAAACACAAAGAAATGGAAAAAAAAATCATACCTGCCCTCAGGGAGTTTATAATCTAGTTGAGAAAACAAGACATGTGGAATGTTAAATAATAATAAAGACTTACGAGAACAATAAAGAATGTTATAAGACATTGAATTACTATTTGAACGACAGAACAAACATTATAATTTGAGTAGACACAGGAATCAATACTTCAGGGTGGGCAAAATCAGAAATAGTCTGACTCTGATTTGAGGTGGTTTAAACAGGAAGAAGTTGGAGAAAAATACCATGCAAATAGAATAACAGCATAAGTAAAAGTGGGGGGTGGTGAAATTTAATCAGTGAGCCTAACACAAAACAATTCTGCTGGCTTGTAGAGCTGATACCGAGAAGAGGAAGGTGAGATTCTAAGGCAAACAAGGGATCAGACCAATGGGTTTTCAGCCTAAGGTTTCTGGATTCTTGGGATTTTTGAGAAAGTAGTAATTGTGGTCAATGAGCCACGTTACACAGTCAACTTGAAATTATACAGGCTGACATATTATCAAACTATTTAGACTGGTTATTTAATGTTGACAAGATAACTGGTACAGATCTCTTTATATTTTTATATTAAAAGAAAAATGACTAATAACTAAAATCTTCCAAACTACAGTAACCAAAGGGGGAAAAAACCTTTAGATACAACAGCCTACATCTGACCCTCACAGAAAAAACTAAAAGCTTAGATACCACTTTAGGCTTTGAACACTGATGGTACTTAATACTCTTTTCAAAAGAAAAAAAGAAAAAGAAAAGAAAACAGGGTCAGAGAATGGCTTAGTGGGTAAAAGTGCTTTCCACCAAGGCTGACCGAGTTTGATCCTAGGGATCCATGTGGTAGAAAGAGAACTAACTTCTACAAGCTATCCTTTGAACTTCATGTCTGTGCATGTACGCACGTGTGTACACACACACACACACACACACACACACACACAGATAGATGATAGATGTAATAAGAAAAATTTTAAAGAGGTTAAAATAGTCAACAATAACCATAGCAGGGTGGTGCTCGCCGTTAATCCCAGCACATGGGAGGCAGAGGCAGGTAGACAGATACCTATGAATTTGAGGTCTGATCTACATAGTGAGACCTCTGTCTCGAAAACAAAAACAGTCAACAATATAAGAAAGTAAAATGTAGTATATCAAAACTAGGTTTAATGGGCTGCAATGATGGCTCTGTGGTTAAGAGCAGTTCTTCCAGAGGGCCCAGGTTCATTCACCAGAAGCCACATGGCAGCTCATAATCATCCCTAATTCCAGTTCCAGGGAATATAGTGCCTTTCTAGCCTTTACAGGCACTGCATACAGTTGGTACACATATATAAATGGAGACAAAACAGTCATATACATAATTCCACTGTCATCACTTTAAACTCAGCGGTCCCCAAGAGGGTTGCATATCACATATTTACATTATAATTCATAACAGAGGCAAAACTATAGTTATGAGGTAGCAATGAAATAATTTTACGGTTGGGGTCACTACAACAGGAGGAACTACATATTAAAGGGCCACAGCACTAGGAAGGCTGAGACACAGTAATTTAAAGCCAACCAAGGTTTTCAATGACATTTGACTACATTGATCAAGGCTTTGCTTGCATGAACTAGAAGCTGCTTCAATAGCAAAGGGCTGGGAACCTGAAGCAAGGCTACAGATGACCTAAGCAACTAATATGGAAAGGGAAGAAATCAAACTGATGGTCTGCCTTTGCTGTGGTGGTTTTTTTGTTTTGTTTATTTGGTGGGTTTTTTGAGATGGGGTTTCTCTGTGCTGTCTTGAAACTCACTCAAATTCACAGAGATTTGCCTGCCTCTGCCTTCTCAGCTGCGATTAAGGGTGTGCATCAGCACTGCCCCCTTGTTGTTTGGTTCTTAGGACAAGAGCTCATGAAAGCTCCAATTCATGTTACTGAAGAGCACCTGACCCTGCAGTTGCTGCCTCCTAAGTTCTGGAATCAGAGGTGTGTATCATTATGTTCACACTTTAAATGGCTGACATGGCTTCTTTTAGCTTAAATAAACAGCTACAAATACGGAGGGCTCAGTTGAAAACAAGTTTAAAGATTAAGGAAGATATAGAGTTATAACTCGAGTGAAATATACATTGATTTTTGTCCATATTCAGGCATTCCTTACGATGTAACAAATGACGAAGGGCTAGACCACTGAACTCACTTGGTGAACATTTTATAAGTAGTCTAACAACACGTCACAGCTAGTTTTTCCCCATGTGCTGCTGAATGAATTATCTACACTATACAAACTACATAATTTATCTAAACAGAAACACACACAACATAACCTAGTTTATGATTTTAAAATCACAATGGCTACGCTGCTTTAAGCCAGATCTGTATTCTATGCACCAAAGACATGTTACTACTACTAGACAACAAATTTCATCATCCTGATAGCATATGCTATACTTACAAGTTCCTAGCATCACACGCTTCCATAGGAAAAGAGATAGATCTAATTAAATGCATTATAAATATGAGCCAAGTGTAGTATTACTTATACAAACATGTCTTAGATCACCTAGTCATTATAAAACACAGCTAAGTTAAGCTGTAACACATAAAAATAATGTTATTTAAAATTTAAAAATCTGTTGTATGCTTATGTAAGTATAAATGAATGATGTATGTGTGGCAGTGCAGGAATATGTGCCACAGAGTGTATGTAGAGGTCAGAGGACAATTTTAGGAGTCAGTTATCTCACTTCCCTGAGGGCTCACTGGATCAAACTCAAGCACCGCCAGGATTATACACAAAGAACTTCACCCACTGATTCCTTCTCACCAGTCCCAAATTGTTTAGGCTTTAAACAAAATCTGACAATATACTGTTGTCCTTTCATTATTTCCTTCCTTTCTTTGACATAGGGTCTTGCTATGTATCCCTGATCTGTTACTCATTATATAACCTAGGCTAGCCTCACATTCTAAACAATAGTCTGCTACAAGCTCTCAAGCTGGAAATTTATGCACTTTTGTATGAAGAACTGTACTTTCAAACATACTTGTATATTTGAATGTGGATCACTACAAAAGTTGAGAACATTAACAACTCAATAAAAGCCAATATGTAAATTATATTGCTAAATACAAAGTTATCTACTATTTTAATTCTGTGTCAATATTAAAATTTTAATTTTTGCTTTTTAATATTAAAATATTAATTTATATCTTAATTTAATTCTAAGACATAGGTGTTTAGAAGAGTCAAGCATTTTTCAAGTTAGAATGGACTACACCAAATTCTATCCTATATCCAAAACAAACTCAACCATCAACTTACCTAACAGCAAGCCTATAACATACAGCAATTTTATTTTTTATATATATGAGTGTTTTGGCTATGTGTATGTCTATGCACCACATGTGTACCTGGTGCCACCTGAGGCCAGAAGAAGGCATCAGATACCCTAGAGTTAACATATGGCTGTGAGCCACCATATAGATGCTAGGAATCAAACCTGGGTCCTCTGGAAGAGCTGCTTTGGCATCTCTCTAGCTCCCATATAGTGAGTCATGCTTTGATTTTGCTTTGTGACAACTTGTAACAACAATAACAAGAAGAATACAATCACAGCTATCTCCCAAGGTATTGTCAGTATCATGTAGCCTACTCTCAAATGTTTACAAATAAGGATATTTTTGCTTCTCCTACTGGTCTGTATTTCTTACAGAATGACCTAAGTAGACAGTTCCTATCCTGCTAAGTTTCTTTTGGGCTGGATACAGGTCTCACCCTATAAGCTGGGCTGACCCTGAAGGCAGCAATGCTCATGCTTCCATCTCCCAAATGCTAAGATTACAGGAACCGACCATGTTCACATTCACTCTCTAAGGTGTTACAGGCAGAGTTCCTATAAAGACACAGAATTTCACTTGCCTTAGAGAATATTTTCTAATAGCTTGTGAATTATAATTGGCTAGTAAAAAAAAAAAAGTTATGACAATTACCTGCGAAAAGATCTTCTCTGTCATCGTCTAGTACAACTTCTACAGGTTTGGAGCCATTAGAGTTTGCACTAATATCTTCTGCAGGAAGACTGGCTGGTTCGGGAGACGATGGACTTGACTGTTAAAAGAACGATAGCAGACAGTGGATTGGGATGCTTATTTCATTTTCATCGTGTCTCTAGCTAAAGAAATACAATACCCCCTGTGCTCAACAATCACTTAAGTATATCATCCCTTTTAGAGGCACTAACCTATCATACTTAGTTATTAACAAAACCATATGTATCACAATACAACCAAATTCAGAGCAAGTCCCTTGATTTTAAGAGTGAGTGCTTTTTTTTTTTCTTTAAATCATGGTTATATTTCTACTGGGGCTGATATATCCAAGGTCAAAGACCTTCTTTAAAGTAAAAAATCAAAGGCACACAATGGTGGTTTATACCAGTCATCACAGATTTTGGGAGATGAGGCAAAAGGATCAAGAGGTGGTGGTGCACACCTTTAATCCCAGTACTTGGGAGGCAGAGGCAGGCGGATTTCTGAGTTCGAGGCCAGCCTGGTCTACAGAGTGAATTCCAGGACAGCCAGGGCTACACAGAGAAACCCTGTCTGGAAAAACCACACATACACACACAAAAGAGTTCAAGGTAAAACCCAACAAGATGTTGTTCAAGACTGGCTTGAGACCCTGCCCCAAATAAACCAAAATAAAAATACATAAATAAAGATAGAGCCTGTGAGATGACTCAGTGACAAAGGCTCTTACTACTAAACCTAATGACCTAATAAATTCAATCTCTGAGAAAATTGATTCTGAAAGCCACCTCTCTACAAGTGTGCTGTGGTATGCACAGATTTAATGATAGATGAATTATGAATGATAGGAATTATGCCATTCCTAAGATTCTATTATTTTCAAACTATGATTATTCCATCTATCAAAAACAATATTTTTTTAGACAAGGGGTCTGTCTTAGTCAGGGTTTCTATGCCAGCACAAGCATCATGACCAAGAAGCAAGTTGGGGAGGAAAGGGTTTATTTAGCTTACTTCCACATTGCTGTTTATCACAAAGGAAGTCAGGACTGGAACTCAAGAAGGACAGGAAGCAGGAGCTGATGCAGAGGCCATGGAGGGATGTTCCTTACTGGCTTGCTTAGCCTGCTCTCTTATAGAACTCAAGACTTCCAGCCCAGGGATGGCACCACCCACAAGGGGCCCTACCCCCTTGATCACTAATTGAGAAAATGTCCCACAGCTGGGTCTCATGGAGGCACTTCCCCAACTGAAAGTCCCTTCTCTGTGATAACTCCAGCCTGTGTCAAGTTGACACACAAAACCACCCAGTACAGGGTCTCACAGGTATCTCAGCCTAGGATGGACTTGAACTCAATCCTCATGCCCTCATGCTCCAGCCTCCCCATGTATTGTGTACTACAGGTGTGTACTACACCCATCTGGAAAATTAATTACTCTTCTCTTTTCCAATAAGGTCTGGCTATGCAACCCAAGCTGATCTAAAACTGAAACCCTCTTGCCTCACGTCCTAAATTCTGGGATTATGGAACTCTATCATATCCAGCTGGTTTTCCTACTTAATGTTATTCCCTATGAATCCTTTTATACTGCTCCGTGTAGAAAGCCACTTATTATAATAATAAGCATTCCCACATTGATTAACCTAATCTAGATAAACCTTTAAAAACATGTCCAGAAATAAATATGGTTCCATAGTGATTCTGAATCCCACTGAGTGGCAAGATTAACTGATACAGATCTCAAAGCATTCTTTAAAACACACACACACACACACAATTGATAGAGGTTTTTTTTTCTTTTCTTTTCTTTTGACAAGTTTTTTTTTTTTTTTTTTTTTTTTT
>JADRCD010101202.1:692-14553 GCA_019843815.1 Montemys delectorum | reverse complement strand
ACCATTCTCCTGTTGTCATCCAATTACTGGACTCTACCAGGTACATAATCCAAGCTCAATACCCTCTCTCTCCAGAGCCTCAGGGGACTTAAACCTAATATTTCTGACCTCTTGAGAAAAAACTCCTTTGTCCCACCTCTTCTCCCTTTAACACTACTATACTAGCAGTTAAGAAGCCTAATGGTAACTATCAACTGGTTCAAGACCTCAGGCACATTAATTCTGCAGTAGTTCCTCTCCATCCTGTTGTGGCTAATCCTTACACACTTCTTTCCATTATCCCCTTAGGGACTTCCCATTTCTCAGTCTTAGATCTCAAGGACGCATTCTTCTCTATCCCTCTAGATGCCCAGTCACAAAACATATTTGACTTTACCTGGACAGATCCTGATACCCACTTTTCTACCAAACTTACCTAGACTGTTCTACCTCAGCAATTCTAGGACAGCCCACATCTATTTGGTCAAGCCTTGGCTTCTGACTTACTCTCCTTGTCTCTCCCTAAATCTAAGGTTATACTTTATGTAGATGATGTACTTCTTTGTAGCCCTTCTCTAGAAATTAGCGAAGCTGACAACTCTATTCTTCCAAATTTTCTCTCCAGTCTCTCCATAGAGTATCACCTTCTAAAGTCCAACTGTCCACCCCTCAGGTCACCTTTTTGGGACTAACAATTACCCCAACCCACAAGACTATTACCTTAGATAGAAAGAATCTCATTCAGTCCCTAACTGTTCTTTCTACAAAGGAAGAGATTTTATCATTCCTAGGAATATCTAGCTTTTTACGTTCATGGGTCCCTTCCTTTTCCCTCCTTTCTTGTTCCCTATATGAAGCATCATTAGGCCCCACTCAGGAACCTCTTCTCAAACCTATTACCAAGCCCTTTCAGAGGGTTCAACAGGCTCTCCTTAAGGCACCAGCTTTACATCTCCCTGACCTGACTCGTCCTTTTTCCCTCTATGTAACTGAAAAAGAGGGATTTGCCCTTGGAGTCTTAGGTCATCAACTGGGGCCCTCTTTTACACCTGTAGCTTACTTATCAAAAAAACTAGATCTAACCATCCAGGGATGAGCACCTTGCATCTGTAACTTAGCAACTGCTGAACTCCTTATTAGAGAGTCAAAAAAAAAAAAAAAAAAAAAAAAAAGCCAAGTAATATTACCTCACCCTTTGTCAGCTGCCCTGGCTCCAGTGTTGCCATGACTCAATACCTTACCTCTGTCCCTCTCTTTGGCATGGCAACCTGCTTTAAGACCGCTGGGACTCATTCAGTGGGAATGCTGGGCTCCCTAGACTGCAAAAGAACCATAACCCTTGATATATCATCTCTGCCACAATGCCCTACAATCCAAAACACGTCAATTCTTTGTGGCACTCAGGCATATCATCGCCTACCTGCTAGCTGGTCAGGAGTTTGCACATTAATGCTTCTTTTCCCTGAACTGGGAGTAATCCAGGGAAACGAGCCCCTGCCAATCCCAGTTATAGATATGATAGCTGCCCAACATAAGAGGGCAGTTCAAGTTGTGACACTCTTGGTTGCTACAGGAATAGCCATAGGTGTTGGAACTGGAGTTGCAGGGATAACAACTTTCATGATCCAATATAATACATTCTCAGTTTCAAAGCAATTTTCAAAAAATTTCTGAAACTGTGCTTACTATCCAAAGACAGAGAGATTCTTTGGCAGCCTTGGTGTTTCAGAACAGACAGGGACTAGATATCCTGACAGCTAAAGAAGGTGGTCTTTGCCTACTCTTCCAAGAAGAATGCTGCTTCTATGTCAACCAATCCGGGATAGTAAGAAAGAAATTCCAAGAGCTACAGTCAGACATAAAAAATTTCAGAGACCGTGAAACCTCCAGTTCTGAGATTTTCAAAAACCCCATATGGAAGTGGATACTCCCGTTTGTAACTCCTCTCCTAGTCATCTTCCTGGTGTTATTATTTGCTCCCTGCCTAATTAATCTTGTTTCTACATTTCTTCAGTGACAAATACAAACAAAATTTCTAATCAAACTATCAATCAGCTCCTGTTACAGGATTACCAGACGCTGCACACAGATGAGGCCTTGTCCACGGATGAACCAGATGTGAACGTTTACCAAGTAAATCCCAATGATGAAAGCCAGCTACCCCCCCCCCCCATTGACAATGCCCCTAGACAGCAGGAAATATCTTAAGAGACACGAAGCCCACGTACCCTTTTCACCATTGGCTTCCCCTTCCCTTTTTCTTTCCTTCTCTTTATAATATCAAAAAGGGAGGTATGTTAGCATCAGGACATCCAAAGCTTGTGGTGATGATGCATGGGCGAGTCCACAGACCTGTTGCCAGGGCAACAGCCACTATATTCCCAGAATCCATTGGGCTCACCTCCCATCTTTACCTGTGGCCATTATGCCACAACACATATATATACAGGGAACATTCCTCCATCTCTCTCTCTCTCCCCTCTTCTCTTTCTGTGTCACTGCCCCCTCTCACTCTCTCAATTAAACCTCTTACATGTGGAACTGTTTGGGCCTAGTGTGGTTTGTTCTGATGCGACTCTCGGTTCTAACACTTCACCCATACCACATTTTAAATACAAAGGTCAGAAAAAAACTGTTAAGAGTTGGTTTTCTCCTACTTTTAAGTGAGTTCTGGGGCTTGAATTCTTGTTACTAGGCTTGTTTAGCAAGGGTTTATACTGGCTGAGCCATCTTGCAAACCTTTGAAATGGCAATTTTTAAAATAAGTTGAAAAAGTCTCAAAAAGTCAAATATATTTAATAAACTGAATGTTTACTAGGAGCTAATAAAATATCACATGTATAATAATAATCTCATAATAATATTGTACTGTAATTTCTGAAAGAGGTTGACTCCACTAGTACAGATAAATAAAATAAAAAGCATGGAATTCAAAGACTACTCATATGCATTTAAGATACCTTTGTATTTCATATATATTTGAATTTTCTCATTTTTGTATTTAAATACCAGTATGGGAATGTCAGCAGACAATGGAAAATGTATATTAAGATCTTTTAAGAGCAGACATGGTTTGAGAGCTGAGTTTATTTCTGTACTAGTTAGTACTAAATGTCAACATGACATAGCCTAGAATCACATGAAAAGATAGTCTTGATGAATAATTGTTTTTAATTAATTTTATTGTGAGCATGAGATATTACGTTAATTGATTAATGATGGAAATGGCAATATCTCTAAGCAGATGGCCATGGGCTGTATGTGGATGAAAATGAGTGAGTCACAGAGCAAGCCTAAAAACAACTTTCTTTCATGATTGTTCTTCCAGGTTCTTGCCTTGAGCTCTTGCCTGGACTTCCATCAATGATGAATTGAGTCCTAGAAGTACACACAAAGTAAAACTGTTTCTTTGTTTATTTAATTTTAAGGTGCTGTTTATAACAGCACTAGAAATAAAACTACAATAATTTCCAATGTAACCAACAGCCAGTATTTCTAAGTGGCTTTATTTACCCTGGCTGATACTAGGGTTAGATAATAGTAATAATGAAAAAATGAAAGTAATGTGTTTATCTAAAAATTAAAAAGTGCATAAAGAGTCAAAGGAAAACTATTTTTGAGAAAGGATAAGAAACAGAAGGGCCATGGAAGCAAAGAAGATATTTTGAGCACGTGGATAATTATCAAAATTAATGGTCTCACTCAGAAATTATGTTCTGCACTTAGACACAGTTTCACAAGTATTGAAGATATTCTACCTGATTTCTGAGGTAAGAATTTTAATAATGTGTATAAAAAGCTGAAGTCATAATTCATTGAATGAATATTACATGCAAAAGTTAAATAACTGGGTATGGAGAGGTGGTTCAGTAGGTAAGAACACTTACTGTTCTGGGTTTGATTCTTAGTACTCACATGGTGGCATACAAAAGACTGGGACTCAAGTTCCAGATAATCTAACTCTCTCTTCTTGCTTCCTGAGACATTGAATTTATAGATTTATAGGTATACATGTAAACAAACCATTTATACACATAACATAAAAATAAACAAGTTAAAATAGATAACCATGTATAAGTTAGCCTTGTGATATATGTGAAGAAGGAAGAAAGAAGCTAAATGAAAGAATACAATTGGTGATACAGAACAGTGATGGGAGCAGTGTTCAATATCTGCTTCTGAAACCAGGGCAGTTATATATTTGTTGGTAAAAAGAACAAAACAAAAACAAACAAACAAACAAACAAACAAACAAACAAAGTAGGTCTGAGAATTTGGACATGAAAGAGGGAACAAATACACATAAATAATTTGGGTCTCAAAAGATAGGAATTAGGTATACACACACACACACACACACACACACACACACACGCGCGCACACACACACACACACACACACACACACACACACACACACACACACGGACACACCAGCATACCAACACACATGTGAAAATAAAACACCAAGGTTGTTGTTACTAAGAACTAGCTCTTCATCAAAGAAAAAAAGAAAATGAAAATTAAGAGGGTCTAAGAAGAACACATGGGAAATTGTGGGAGTTTTTGGAAAAAGGACTTGATACTCCTATCTTTTGCTTGAAGCAGAAGAAAAGCTAAAAATTCCCTCTTATGAAAAATCTACAGAGTCCTGCCAGCACATTTAATGATGCAATGCCTGATCTACAGGCAAAGAAAGCTTACTCACTACTGGAACCAAGGAAGCTCAATTAATTTATAACACTGTTTATTTCTCACCACCCCCTGAACAGATCCATCTCTACTTGGCTTCACAGATGCTGTGTAAATACCATTTGTAGAGGATAATGATTTATTGAAAGAACTGACGTCTCTTCATTTGTGTCACTGACTGACTCTTAGAACAGCAATAATGAGTCACAATTTTAGCAAAGAGTCAACTAGGTGATTACTGATAAATGAGTAAGTTTTGATGTAAAAAAAAAGTCAAATGAGGAAGCTCAATTCAGATTATATAAACTTTGGTCAGGAGTTTCAATGAACAGAATCAATGTTGTAAATGTTAGGAATGTTAGGGAATACTTTCCATTCTGCTCAGAATATTGACTACAAAGAATATTTTCTGGTTTTTTTTTTTTTCTCTTTTTTTTTTTTTTTTTCTTTTTTGGGACTCTTCATTGCCAGGCATTGTAATGTGTCCAGTATGTATATCCAGTGCTTGATAGGAAGTCACCAGAAATCTCATCTATACAGTGATTTGGAGCCTTATAGTGCCTATCACAAAAAGATAATATAAACAACAAAACAGATACATGCACAGGCACTGACAAACATATGCTCAGACAGAAACACACACATGCATTAAAGACAGATATGGGGGGAATCTCAAATCTTATAACTTAAAATAAGTTACTCAGAGTTAATGAAAATTAAAAAGAAACTTTGAATGTAGAGATGCCTTAGTGGTTAAGAGCATTTGCAGCTCTTGAAGAATATATAGGTTTGGTCCATATCTCAATCATCAGGCACCAAGAAGGGAGAAACACTGGGGCTGGCTTGGTCTTTTTCCAGTGACATCTTTCATCTAACAGGGTCATACCAACTCCAATAAAACAATAGTCTAATCTCTTTCAAGTAGTGCCACTCTCTGATGACCAAACATTCAAATACATGAGAATTATGGGAGACATTTTTATTCAAACAACCACAGCACTCAATTCAATCATGCTCATACACTTTAAGGTCCAATGTTTAAAACATTAACATTTTGTTTTGTGTTGTAATTAATATATTAGCCAAACATTGAAATGGCTACTACAGGACAGTGTGAATACTTGATGTCAAAGGTCTCAAGTTGGGTTCTTTTTTCCACATCTTCGGATATTGAAATGTGCACATGTGAGCAAGGACACAGAGATTTGAATTTCTGTCTTTGATTCATATATTTCTAGCACTGGCTGGTTCAGGTCTTATATAGAGACCTGTTACTCATGCACAACTCACACAGTTACTGCTTTGAACATTTTCCTATTTATATAACCTGTTCCTTATGCACTTTATCATTTCTGTCAATTTCTGAGCCTTGTCATACATCTGTATGGGATACTTGTCTTTGTGGAAATTTAAAAATGTACTTCCTTTGGTCAGTGACAACTGTTCACAAAAGGAAAAGGACCCTGTGCAATGTCTTGGAATCATTGCTGTGGGTACCTCATATGTGTTAGTATCATACAAACACAGTCACTGTTGCTCCCATAGAAAGGAATGACTGAGAACAAGGGAATAAGAATAACTTGGGAGCCTTATGTTGACAAGGATGTTGAGTTATAATACATATTGAATATAGTTAGAATATTGTATTTCATAATGTCAAAGCTTTGGTCCTTACTACCCCTATGGTGAATAACAACCATCTGTATCTCCAGTTTTAAAGGATGCAACACTTTCTTCTAGCATGCACATAGCACATATACATATATGCAGGCAAAATCATATACAAGTGAAATAAAAATATATTTTTATAAAATTAATAATTAAGCTTATTCTCAATGTTATGAATTTCAAACTACATATTGAAAAGTCATTAGAGAACCATCTTTAATTGAAAGACAACTAAATATTTGCTTAATTTTACTATGTTTGAAATATAGTATCAGTGTACATTTATCAAATACAATACATTTACTGTGTACATGTATAGAATAGGTAAACCCATTCACTACAGTATTGATCATTTTTGAATAAGGAAATTTCAGTATCTTCTACTTATTTTGCAATTATTTGAGAATATAGTTACCTGGGTATGATATAGAATATAAAACTATTTAGTCCTTCCTAGTAAGAATATACCGGTATAGAGAATCTAATCACAGAAAAATAAAACTAAACCCTTTCAACACAAGAACAAATCACAGAAATAAATTTAAGACTTGAAACTATTGGATAAATACCAGAAAATATACTTAAACATATTTATATGTACCATGAGATTTTAATACATATTCAAAGTGTAAAAAATGATAATCTCTAAAAAGATAATAATAACCAAGCAATAACATATGTAAACTATTATCATGTATCTTCCATATTTTCAATTGAAGTTAGATTAGAGGTCTTACAAGGAGTGTAAGGGTCAGCAATATTATCTGAAATACTCTTGATTCTTTCACCTTATGGTTTAATGATATCTGTATGCATATTCCTCATAAAAAGAAGAAAAATTGATTAACATTAATATATCAAAAGTGTTCAAATGAAAAGAAAGAACAAGCACAAAGAGATCATAGAGAACTTTTAGTGTGTGAGTGAGTGTATCTGTCTTTCTGTCTACCTGTTTGTCTATGTATTTGCAGTCTGTCTGTGAGCATAAATGAGCAAATACATGTACATGTAAAGGTCAGAAAACAACTTACGAGGATGAATTGTTTCCTTCCACAAAGTAGATCCTGAAAATCATACTCATGTTATCAGACTTGGGGGAAAAGTATCTTTCATGCTAAGATATCTTCCTTGCTTTTATCAGAATATTTTGTCACAGTAACAGAAAAAATAACAAAAACAAACACAATTCTATGCTCACAGAATATTCACATACATAGACAAATACACACACACATACACACAATCATTTTTTAAGGAATAAAGTCAAATAGAAACAGAGAAAGTTCTTTTAGGATCTTTGCCATTAGATACATCAAATTTAATAACTATTCTTATACCAAACTGTAAGTACAAAAATTAATAACTTTAGGGTAGAAATCATGAGACAAGGCTTTTAGTACATTAAGACATAAAGCAACATTGAAAGAGCCAGAAAATGCTGCCAATTGTTTTCTCTTACTCAAATCCAAGATGCCCAGTGTTGTCTAAAAGTACATTTCACACACCATGGAGGTCAAGACAATAAGCACAGGCCTTGGGTTTCAAACCAAACATTATGGTTATGTCTGCCACAGAGAGATCCAGTGTGGAACACAGGCATATAACTCTTTGAATAAGAAGGACTCCTCTGAGAGGTCCAACAAGTAGCTTAGTCAGATGCAGATGTTAGTACCCATCCAATGGACAGAAGCTGGAGATCACTGTGATTGAACTGGGTAAAAGCTAGAAGAAGCTGAGGAGGATGGCGGCCTCATGAGAAGTCAAGCAGTCTCAAATGAACTGGACTTACGAGACCTCTTAGACACTGAGCCACCAACCAGGCAGTATACACCAGCTGATATGATGCCCCTGACATATATACAGCAGAGAACTGCCTGGTCTGGCCTCAGTGAGAGAAGGTGCACCTAACCCTTGAGAGACTTGAAGTCCCAGGGAGTAGGGAGGCCTGGTGGAGTTGGTGGGGACATCCTCTTGAAGACTGGGGGAGAAGAAGAAGAGATGGAATGGGGAGCGGTCAGGGGTCAGACCAGAAGAGGATGCACTCTTGACAGTAAAAAAGGATTAAAGAACAAAAATAAATGAATTTGATAAAAAAAATGAAATTAAAAAAAGAATGACCTCTATATTTGAATGCTTATCAACCAAGGATTAGAACTCTTTAAAAGGATGAAAAGGGTTAGAAATATTGTTTTTTTTTTGGAAGAAGTATGTCAGTGAAGATCAACTTTGAAGTTTCAAAAGCCTATGGCCAGCCCAGTCACTCTTTTGTTCCCTGCTACCTTGTTATAAATATATTACCTATCAGCTACTGCTCCAGTACCTGCCTGCCACTAACCATGATGATATTGGGCTAAATCTCTGAAACTGTTAGGAGGTCCCAAATTATATGATTTCTTTTATGGGAGTCACCTTGGCTATGGTGCCTCTTTATATCTGTAGAGTAAAAACTAAGACAATCCTTATTGTATTGTGAATAAGAATGTACTGCATAGGCTCATGCAGGAACTTAACATTACAAGACTAAAAATATTATCCAGCTTTGCATAGGCAACATAGTTCTGAAAATCTAAACAATTCTGAAATTTACCTGGTAAATTAGAAGGACAAATGAAAGTACCATTTAATAATTCCATTTCTAATACAACA
This sequence comes from Montemys delectorum, assembly GCA_019843815.1. Lineage (NCBI taxonomy): Eukaryota > Metazoa > Chordata > Mammalia > Rodentia > Muridae > Montemys > Montemys delectorum. The sequence goes on along the minus strand of JADRCD010101202.1, from coordinate 5,568 downwards.
TGTAAGTTCTATTTCCATCATGTTGTTAGGGTATACTGAAGAAAACATTTCACTGCTTTTCTTGCAAATAATGGCCTAAAACAAATTTGTTTCTTATTTTAACCAAACTAAAGTTTAACAGAATAAAGGCAGCCAAATCTCCTAAGAAGAATATAATTATGGTATGTTACAGTGTACAAGTTATTGGGGCAACAAACCAGAAAATGATTTAAGCATGCAAAGTTTAATAGTAATAAAACTGAGAAGAGATACAAGTGGTGTCTGTGGGGAAATTACTCAGATGTAAGAAGCACAACATATTCGAGTTTAACATTCTACTGGGAAAAGAATGTCAAAATAGTTTTATCACACGGCTCCACATTTTTGTGAATTTATATTGCTATTTTTAACTGATGCATAAAATTATTAAAGTTGTATGTATTAATAGTGTAGCATGATATTATCCTGGATATATTGAAGGATGTTTAAATCTGGTTAAATATATTTATCTCTTCCTATAATTCTTTCTTCCTGGGAAAAACTTTCAAAATATTCATACTTGACTAGAAAAGTAAAAATCAGTATTATTGTCTATAACCATCCATTGTGCCGTGGTACGTACTGATGTTCTACTTCTAAAGTACTGAAACTTAATAACCTTTGCTAGCCCCTCTCAGTCTTCCCATTACCTCTATCTCTTCAATGTTTAGTCATCATTCTACTCCAACTTCAATAAAATCAACTTACTTAGTTGTGTGCCTTATTTCACTAAATAAAATGGTGCCAAATTCTATACAAGTTGCAAATGCTACCATTTAATTAATTCATTACATCTAGACAATATTCTATTCTGTATATGTTCCACATTTACTTTACCATTTTTGTATTTTATAAACTTCAAGGTCACAATAAAAAGAGAATACAGATATCATCATATTGATTTAATTACTTCTGAATATATACAGCAAAAAGATTCAAAATTTTATAATAGTATGTAATTTTTGAGTAACTTCCATACTATTTACTGTGAGAATTTAATATGATGTGAGAATTTTTGATATTAGAATTTTGTGATTTTTGAATGATAATATCCTTCATAGACTCGTGTAGTGAACACTTGGTTCCCCAAATGATGGTACTGCTTAAGGAGTTTTAGGAACTGGGACCTTGTTAGAGGAAGGATGCTTCTAAGGTACAGGTTTGAATGCTTATGTTCTCATATAATATCCACTCTCTGTTTTGTGCTTGTCATTAAAGATGTAAGTTCATACCTTTCTACTTTGACGACCAAGCTTGTGACTTGCTGCCATGCTTCCAGCGATGATGAATTCTAATCCCTCCATAACCATAAGCCAAAAACAACTTCTACCATATGCTGCTTTTGGTAATGTTCTTTATCACAGCAATAGAAACAAAGGTAGAACATATTTGTAATGGGATGAGTTCATATCTCATAGGTATTTTTGTGTGTGTTTCTCTGATTCTTAGCATTGTTACATATTTAATCGATTATATATTTTCTTTTGGAAAATGCTTATTTGGATCTATTCCCCATTTTTATTCTGCTTTTTTCTAACAATTTTTGAATTTTTTATTGTATGTGTAAACAATTCCTCCCATTAGCAGCATTCTTGTTTTACTCTCTGTTGATACTTCCATTTACCATTCAGACTTCTTTGATTGCTGTCATCACATTTGATTTGCTTTCATTACATATGCCCTTAGAATAAGCTGTCTTTACCCAATAAAATGTGAAATATGTTTCTATATTTATTCTACTACCTATATATTTTCAGGATTTACATTTTTGATTTTTTGTTGTGATTTTTTGTTTTGTTTTGTTTTGTTTTGTTTTGTTTGAGACAGGGTTTCTCTGTATAGACCTGACTGTCCTGAAACTCACTCTGTAGGCCACATTGGCCTCAATCTCAGAAATTCACCTGCCTGTGCCACCTAAGTGTTTGGATTAAAGGAATGAACTACCACTGCCTGGCTTACATTTGTGTTTTTAATCAGTTTTGAGTTAGTATGTTTAATTGACCAGAGGTAAAAGTCAGGTGTATTATACAGTTGATAGATGACAACAATTGGTAGGCACATTTATATAGCATAGTAAAGGAGTTTGTGACATGTGCTATTTACACTTATTGAGGTAGGCCTTATTGATTACGTGATACTTAAACAGAATTTCATCCATTTTCAAAACCAAACTAAAATGATATTGATTGTAGTGACTGTCTTAATTTGAAATATAACACAAATATATCTTTTGATGAATAAGAGGTAAAATTGCAATAGTTAATGTGGTGGTGACAATGCTTATTAGAATCCTGATTTGTCAAGCAATATAGACAACATATATCATCATTCTGAAATTGCTGTTTACTCTTTTCCATAAAAATTATGCTTTCAGAAAGATTTGTACATATTTCATTAAAATATAAAATACTAATTATATCACAACATAATTGAGAAACTAATAAATTTCAGAATCATAGAGTGAAAAGCTAAAAATATTGCTAGTCAACTATATTGGGTGACATAAAAAAAATCAGACTATATAGTAAAGAAAATCCCTTTTGCAAGATAGAGTAATAAGTTAAAGGGTTTTGCCATTGTTTTGTTTTTATTAGTATTATTCAATTCTGAGAAATTTTTGATAGGAATTATCCTGTCTATTATATGATAAAGAAAGTTATTGAGGTAGTCACTTAACATTGTATCAAACATGTCTGATTCTTGAGGTAGAGACCATAATTAATGTTCTTTACTAGAGCATAAAACTATTAGACTAAGTAGAAAAACATTGGACTAGTATATATCTTTTACATATCTGTAAAATAACACAAGAATCAAGAAATTTAGGTAAAATAACCAAGCAAAGTTAGTGCACTGAATATGAGTGTGTATGTGTGTGTGTGTGTGTGTGTGTGTGTGTGTGCATGTTTGGCACTCTTTAAATAATCAAAAACATATAACTGTTTTACTCACTATACATTTGTGCTAAAAAAAGACAAATACTTATATAAATGTGAATTTGTATTAATTTTAGCAATAGAGAACATATTTAATAAAATAAATTCAAGAGAGAAATTTGAAGGAATATAGTAAAGTCACATGATGCAATGGCTATCAGTCATTATTCTTTTAAATTAATGATAATAGTATTGCTTTAAATGTATTTTTGCAGAGTGCCCTTTAAAAAAGCAATTTGCTTTAATGTACTCCTTAAACATATACGTACAGATTGACCTAAGGAAATATATGTCAAAAAATTTAGAAAACATGTAATTGAACATTAACATATAATCAAATTAATAAAAACATTTTACTAATTGTTGTTTTTGTTTTTTCAAGCAATTGTTACCAAATTATTGTAAGTTGCATTTATACATTATAATTATTATACTAAGTCTTATGAAACCTTATATTATCTCCTTGAATATGGACTTAAGGCTATATTATGTCAAACAAAGGTCTATTTTCATGTTACTAGAATACATATGGCAATTATTTTACAAACTCATTGAACAGTTGCCACAAAGTTAAAATTTTAGTCTCTGAAAAAAACTTAACTCATTCTTAGTTATGCCACTAGTATATAGCCTTGTTCAAATCTTTTAAAGGCAATCACAAACGAAGTAGGTGACATTCATTCAACAGAACACCAAATACTTAATTTTGCTTCAGAAAATTGAAAATTACACTTCCCTAAAGCCCAATAACACAGTAAGATACAATTCTTATATCACAGTAAGATACAATAATTATATCAAGATTTTACAACTAAAAATATAGAAAAATAAAATGAATATATCCTATGATTTCTTAAATATCTGTATTTTTAATAATGAAAGTTATATATAATAGTGAGATACTAAAACATGTTTTAGTTTTTAAAATATTATATAAGTATAGATACAATTTTGTGGAAACTATAATATCCTAGTTAAAATTATTATTATCACAAAAGAGAAATCTTAATATAATTAGAATATTACATTTAAACTAAAATCTTCATCCTGGATTCAAGAAATCATTTCTTAACACTGTGTTAGAACACATCTCATATCTCTTATTTACATAGTATATAAATTGCATATTAGTTATTTATATTGAATGCATTTATGTTTTAAGATGATTATATTTTTATCAGTTACATGGTGATAATTGAATTAATTAGATGAAATCACTACTAATAATGTAATGTTTTAAAAAGGTGACTCTTTACATATCAATTACACTTCCAATTTTCAAACTCAATGACTATAATGATAAAATTGAATGTCAATCCCTAGAGAAAAAGAAATAGGCAGGCAGTGGTGGCGCACGCCTTTATTCCCAGCACTAGTGAGACAGAGACAGGTAGATTTCTGAGTTCGAGGTCAGCCTGGTCTACAGAGTGAATTCCAGGACAGCCAGAGCTATATAGAGAAACTCTGTCTCAAACAACAACAACAACAACAAAAAGAAATAGTACAGTTGTAGGAAATGTTATTTATTTTATTAAAGTGTTTTTGAATTGTTGTATTAAAATATCTTATATAGAATGTTTATGTCACTATAGACTGTTTTTATTTTCACCAATTTAAGTTTTGTACCTATATTGGAAAATGAGATGGTATCATCTGCTTATCTATGTGATATTCAAGACCTAAATGCACAAGAACCTAAACATGTTAACATAGTAAAGATCATCAAAATGACACCAGAAGTCAGAATCTATCAATTAGAACTTATCATTCCACCCAGTCTGAAATTTCACAGAAATAAAAACTTGTTCTAAGTATTTAATATCAGTTCAACATCTTGTGTGAAGGTTTCCATTAGAATTAAAAACTAAGAAAAACACTTATTGTTTTGACCACAGGTTTCCATAATTAATTGTAACAGTGTT